>OY759161.1:3141593-3199093 GCA_963662125.1 Diplazon laetatorius
GTATAACAATATTATGATATTTAATCGTGAAATATTTCAATAGTCTGAATATAATAAATTTACAAAATTTGTACCGAAGAAACAAGAAACGGACAGTAAAAGATTCGACCGTGAAGACACGGACAAGGTAAGAATAAGAATGAATTATCCGGTAAAATGTATGCCGAATTTTCAATTCATCAACATGATATTTACATTCAACCGACAGACTACTCTTTTTACCGAACAACGTGAAACGAGTTGCTCATCATCTACCGGTAGTTCGGAAATCGTCCCTGAGGAACACGCGACGGGTGATGAAAGTAGAATTGGCCACCGACAAACGGAGATCGTTCCGACGGGAGAGCAAGATATTGACGAGGAAAAATCCAACGATGTAAACACGGACATCGTACATATAAAAATGAATAGTCCACGATTATAGATCCACGACACCAACGATTTTACCGCCGAAAGAAACGCGACAATAATGCAATTGTCCAACAAGAAGCGGTAAACGACAAGCTAACAGACGAATGGATGAACGACGGAGCAAGTTTCACCGATGTGGATACGGAAGAGGTACGAATAAAAATTAATAATCCGGTAGAATGTATGGCAAAAAATGTCAATTTATAAACATGATATTTACATCCAACCAACGGTCACTCTTCGGCTCCGATTACGAACCAACGTAGACCCACATTATGGACAGCATCGAAAGCGACGCCACGACCTACGTTATGGACGAAATCGAGAGCGTAACTGATACAATTACAGAAGGACGGGAAAACGTCGGATCTCGATCAATGCGACGTAGAAAGCATTATTCACGATGTATGACGAGTTAAAATACACAAGACCAAACAATTGGAGTAACAAGAAATTTTCCAAGTTTTTTGCGTGGCCGTAAAAAAAAAATCTTTCGCCATACAATTTCGGAACTAAAAATGTCAAGCTTCGGAATGCTTGTTCATTCGCATCTCAATGACAATTTTTCGCAAACTTAAGGCCACGCAAAAAAAAAGAACGTAAAAGAATTGAATAATTTCTTGTTCCTTCAATTGTTTGGTTGAGTGTATAATTCCCAAACAAACATAATGTTGATAAGTGATAAATCGTAATAATTCTTCACCAACAGGAATTGAACCGACCTCTCGACATCGATCCACAAATACCAGGATGTAGTAAGAGTTTCAATGAACCGAATACCGGTAAAAAAAACATTGTAATACGACGAACCGAGCAATACGAAGATTATCGAAAGCCGATTATGGAAGAAAAAATTCGAAAAATCGCGGAAAAAGAAAAAAAACGGTAAACCCGATTCGGTAACGAAATATATAGCAATAAGAGAATTCCCCCAGTATCTCGCTCGAGCGCTTCAGAGGTAGTGAGAGTGTGAGTGGAGAGTGAGAGTGGAGTGCGCGGCTGGTAGAGGTATGCGATTTCCGAGAAAAACTTCCCCCTTAGGGTCTTTTGGTCTCTTATTTCGAGGTCGGACTGTATATAAATAAACGAAATAATTATAACTATTACAAATGTTTTATAGATCACCGAAACTCCAATGCGCAAGGGGAAAAAACACGCGGTTAATATATCGCAGATAATTTCCAGTGACAAAAACGGTCCATCGCCATCATCGCCAAATGTGAGTCGACGAAAAAAATGGACGATATACCAATAACAATTATGTTTTATCGACAATTGTCATGTGGAGTAATTATGAATTAAAAAAAAAACCTTAACAATTTATGTTGACGAAAAGGTAACGAAGACGAAAGAAGTGAAAAGAAATATATCAAAATCTAGCAAAGTCAATGACAAGAAAGGGGACGCCCACCGAAAGCAGAAAACTACTGAATTACCTCTATTACCGGTAGAGACGGTAAACAATTTTTAACTACTAACGCTACGACGATAAAATTGACAGCGATTCAATGTAAAAAATAATGATCGTATTGTACGAAAATATTTATAGCCAAAGCAAATAGCGAGCTGTAGCACCGAAGCAACGACGTCACAAAAAGAAAACGTACCGAATTTTACGCCACACGGTTGGTCGCAGAGAAGAATCGACGTGGAGAAGAAAATGGTTATGATGAGTTCATAAATACTACAAACGAAACAATACTGTAATTATAACGTGAAAATGATTGTTCTTTTTTCATAAAATGTATTTACAGATAATGGATATCCACAAGCGTACAGCTGCCCTTTACAGGGCTCAAAGAAGGTACATGAACTTTAGGAACAAATCGAATGACGAAGAATCCGATACCGAATCGATCGATATTGACTTTGAGAACGATAAGGAGAAAATTGTGGAACTCGTTCCCGGATTCCAAATAGAAAAAGACAAGGTTATGAGAGCGGGAATAGCTCCGACCATGGCTGAACGAATGGGGATATTGATGACGACTCTGTGGACGGATGAGGAGCGAAGAAGACTGGTGATAAAAAAAAGAATCGGAGATAAAAATGATTGGCAGCGAGAAGTAACCGCTGACGAAATAAAACAGTTGTCGCGTAAGTAAGAAAACTTGCTTTATATGGAATTTAAATTAAACGTGTTGGACCAAAGGAAAAATACTCTTGTAATGAACAAATTATTCACTCATATTAATGTTTACCAAACAGGTGCGTGCATGAAGCTCCAAGCGGTTAAGATGTTACCGGTAACATCCGTCGGAAGCGACGAAGAGTTCAAGACGATGATTTCTAATAAATTGAAAAACGACCGGTATTGCGAAATGCGCGGAAAAGTGAAAGTACTAGGAAGTAGTGAAAACGAGAATCAATAAATCTTTTCCTTTAATACACAATGTTAAATTTGCTTGTAATGTATTGGTTTGTGTGTGTGTGTGTGTGTGTGTGTGTGTGTGTGTGGGTGTGGGTGGGTAAGTGGGTGTGCGTGCGCGTGCGTGTGTATGTGTGTGTTTGTGTGTTTGTGTGTGTGAGCGTCATAAAATGACGCCGTAGCGACATCGCTATTTACGACGCGTCCGGCATTTGTCGGTTTCCCCTCATAAAATACCGGTGTTTGTAAAATAAAAAAATAACAAAAGTTTACCCGAATAAATCGGTGTTTATAAACTACATGTAGCCAAAACTTCACGAAATTGTAATAATTCGGTGAGCCAAAGAAAAAAAAATTTTGAATTTCACACGTACAACGACGGAATTGCACGAATCATTGTATAGAAGAATTTCGGTCCCACATCGATGGCACGATCACTTAAGCTACAACGACAATCGAACAGTTTCGTCGTCACCCTTTCTTCATCATAAAATCGACTCTGAAGAACCCAACGTACGGTGAGTTAAACAAATTCGCAAACAAATACGAAAATAAACACTGCGATCTACTTGAAATTAAAAGAGAAAAAAATACTCGACAGCACGGAAATAATACGGTTAATTTTTTTGTTTCTAAAGTGAGGTGGCCCTACCGGTAAAATCGAGGGTATCATCCGACGAAAGTGAAGGCCAAGAAAAAGGAAGAGCGGGCGATCGACGTCTCGGATGTGAGAACAACCGAACGTATGGTAAGTTAAACAAATTAGCAAACAAATACAAAAATAAACACTGCGTTATACTTGAAATAAAAATAAAAATAGAATAACACTCGCATGCACCAAAACGTGTATCATCCGCTGGAGGTGGAGGCCAAGAAAAACGAAGAGCGGACGATCGACGTCCCGGATGTGAGAACAACCGAACGTATGGTGAGTTGAAGAAATTCACCAACGAATACGAAAATAAAGACTGCGATCTACTTAAAAGAAAAACGAAAAAATAAAATACTCGAGCATACAAAAATGATACGGTGATTTTTTTTGTTTCTAAAATTAGCTGGCCCCACCGGTAATTCTGAAATCATCGTGAGGGAACACGCGAGGTACGATAAAAGTCCGATTCACCATCGAGAAAGAAAAAACGTTCCGACGGGAGAGCAATGAAATGACGACGAAAATTTCGCACGATGTAAACACGGACAAGGTACGGATTAAATTGCATAGTCCGGTAAAGGGTAGGCAAAAAAGTCAATCAATAAACATGACATTTACATTCAACCAACAGACGATCCCTCGGCTTCGACGATCTTGCGGCGAGGACCAACGCCACCGACGGACCTACCGGTAAAAAAACAACTTCGACGATGTAAGCACGGATGAGGTACGGCTAAGAATGACTAGTCCGGTAAAGGGTAAGCAAAAATGTTAATTAATCGACATGATATTCACATTGAACCAACAGACGATTCCTCGGCTTCGGCTATCTTGCGGCGAGGACCAACGCCACCGACGGACCTACCGGTAAAAAAACAACTTCGACGATGTAAGCACGGATGAGGTACGGCTAAGAATGACCAGTCCGGTGAAGGGTAAGCAAAAATGTTAATTGATCGACATGATATTCACATTGAACCAACAGACGATTCCTTGCTTTCGGCTATCTTGCGGCGAGGACCAACGCCACCGACGGACCTACCGGTAAATTCGTCAATCATCGTGGGGAAACACGCGAGGTACGATAAAAGTCCGATTCACCATCCAGAAAGAAAAAAACGTTCCGACGGGAGAGCACTGAAATGACGACGAAAATTTCGCACGATGTAAACACGGACGAGGTACGGATTAAATTGCATAGTCCGGTAAAGTGTAGGCAAAAAAGTCAATCAATAAACATGATATTTACAGTCAACCGACAGACGATCCCTCGGCTTCGACGATCTTGCGGCGAGGACCAACGCCACCGACGGACCTACCGGTAAATTCGGAAGTCATCGTGCGGAAACACCGGAGGATTTTCGAAAGAAATAAAACAGTTCTCGCGTAAGTAACAAACGTGTTGGACGGAAGGAAAATACTCTTGATGTAAACAAATTATTCACTCATGTTCAAACGTTTACCGTACAGATTTGTGTATGAAGCTTCAAGGGTTTAAGACGTTACTGGTATCCTGCGTCAGGAGTGACGAAGAGTTCAAGATGATGTTTCCCAGTAAATTGAAGAACGACCGGTACTGCGAAATACGCGGAAAACCAAGTGCCTCGAAAAAGTGAAAACGCGCAACAATACGGTTATATATACGTGAAACGCCGAGTTCCAGTGGAAATCGGTCTGTTTAACATTTTGAAATGTTGACATTGGGTCGACTAAACATAAAACTCGGCCATATATTTTTTAACAAAATCATTTTCAAGTATATTTCGTTCAACATTATTTTTTTCAACTACACTCGTATCAAAATTTTTTTTCCTAACATATAATTCAACACATTCAAAATATTTTTATTTATTGCATTTTGATGACGATTTTAGTTATTATTCGAGTCGATTCGTTTGTTTAATTTCGACGTCGCTTGATCGTCCACGCGCATTTTGAATTTTATCACATGTTGTCATTCATTTCGCGATTTCCGTATATACTACCGTTAGTAATCAATGTTACATATGCTTTTGTTGTATTGGTGTGTGTGTGCGTGTATGTTCAATTTGTGTACGACGGATGGTGTGTGTGTGTGTGTGTGTGTTTTGAGTTCGTATGTTGAATTTGTAAATGTAAACGGACATGAAACAATTTCCACCGATGAAAATGCGCCAATGACGACGATACCGACATGCTCGTGATTGATGATGTATAATTTTAATTATCTAACATCGTCATTGGCCAACGTCGGAATAAACAACGTCCTTGCTCCCCGTTCCTTCACCGATATCCAGAATCCGGGAAATCCTTTCTCTGAAGCTCCTCATTTTCTTTTCATTTCCTCCTCTTGTATAGAGCGCAAAAAAACCTTCCCATTTCCGGTCGCGACGTCCGTGTCACCTTGTCGGTGCATCGCGAAGGGGCAGGGAGAAATTTTACTCAAGAATTCGCGTCGCGACGACGCGAATACTGCGGGTCGAGAGGGAAAATTTGACCCGAGAATTCGCGTCGTCGAGACCCGAATACTACGGGTCGAAAGGGGAAAATTCCACTCGAGACTTCGGGTCTCGACCACGCGAATACTGCGGGTCAAGAGGGAAAATTTGACTGGAGAATTCGTGTCATCGAGACCCGAATACTACGGGACGAGAGGGAAAATTCGGCTGGAGAATTCGCGTCGTCGAGACCCGAATACTGCGGGTCGAATGGGAAAATTCGACTGGAGAATTCGCGTCGTCGAGACCCGAATACTGCAGGTCGAGAGGGAAAATTCGACTGGAGAATTCGGATCTCGGCGACTCGAATACTGCGGGTTGAGAGGGAAATCTCGACTGGAGAATTCGGATCTCGGCGACTCGAATACTGCGGGTTGAGAGGGAAAATTTGACTGGCGAATTCGTGTCGCCGAGACCCGAATACTGCGGGTTCGGAGGTTCAATTCGACTCGAGATTTCGGGTCTCGACGACTCGAATACTGTGGCGCCGGGAGGGAATATTCGACTCGAGATTTCGGGTTCTGACGACTGGGAGACCGATCTGCTAAAAAAGTTATTCGACTGGAAACTTCAGGTGAAAACGATATGGCAGGTAAGTCCTACATTTCTCCAACTGAAATATTTCGGTCGAATTGCCTAAGCCAGGGCGCCCACAATTTTTTCTGAAAAATTTTCAAGCGACCAAAAATATCGGGTTCATTTTCATTTAACACCGACCGACTGCAAACATTGGGTCGACGAATCCGCCAGTGTTTCCAGCCTCCTTTCCGTGGGCTTTCGGCAGACGGTAGGGGTGCACCTTTGTGGGTAACGCACCGTCCTTCAGGAGGATATGGTGTTCGACCATGTGCGTGCACAGCTATGTGTCTCCGGGGAGATGAAATATGTCTTCGAATTCGGAAATAATTCTGTCGAGAGAAATAATTCTTTGGCGTTGAGGTGTGAATTTACTCTGCACGTAAATGAGGTGCTAATTCGGTACTCAGTTTATAATTTTAGTTCTCGTAAGATTTTGGCGGGGGAGCGGTTTTAAAATTCCTCTGCTAACTTGATATCAAGCTAGCAAAAAAGTAAATATGTGGAAAAACGAGATTCTTTTTACACAGGAATTAGGTGCTTTTTAAGTGCTTTTGGAATAAGCAAACAGAATTTTTTTCGCTTCACCCCTTCGGCCGGAAAAACCACCCCCTGGGTGAATAAGCTTATATCTATTTATTGAAATCTGTAATTAGGGTCAGAGGGACTTACAACTGCACAAAAATAACATGTGATTTACGTGCTTCAAGAAAACCTATCGCACGATTTTAGTGCTCAACCCCTTCGGCTGGAAAACCCACCCCCTAGCCAAATAAGCTTATATCTTTTTGCTAAAATCTATAAATGTGATCGGACGGACTGAAAACTGCACATTAATAACATGTGATTTAAGTGCTTTAAGAAAACGTATCGCACGATTCTAGTGCTCAACCTCTTCGGCTGAAAAACCCACCCCCTGGCTGAATAAGCTAATATCTTGTTACTAAAATCTATAATTGTGGTCGGACGGACTTACAACTGCACGTTTATAACTTGTGATTTGAGTGCTTCAAGAAAACGTATCGCACGATTTCAGTGCTCTGCCCCCTCGGCTGGAAAACCCAACCCCTGGCCAAATAAGCTTACATCTTTTTACTAAAATCTATATTCGTTGTCGGACGGACTAACGACTGCACAGAAATAACCTGTGATTCAGGTGCTTTAAGAATACGTATCGCACGATTTTGGTGCTCAACCCCTTCAGCTGGAAAAGAAAATAGGCACTGAATTCGTATTATCGACACGTTTTGTGGGTTTCACTGTCGAACCCGTTGCGTCGATGGCAAGGCATATATGTTCCGTTT
Organism: Diplazon laetatorius; assembly: GCA_963662125.1. NCBI lineage: Eukaryota > Metazoa > Arthropoda > Insecta > Hymenoptera > Ichneumonidae > Diplazon > Diplazon laetatorius. Next base: position 3,149,382 of record OY759161.1, read on the forward strand.
CCCGGATTCTTTCATATATACTCCGCTGGAGTTTCGTCACATAATGAGCGTACACTGGTCTTTTTCAAGTATGAGGAATTTCGCCTTCCATCTCGTACAAACTTAACATTTCTAAGCTGTCGAGTGGATGGGGAGCGAGGAACTTTGAGGCCGCGATTTGATGCTTTATTTGCCTCATCGTACCTGTCTTGGGCAAATGGGGTGGTTCCGGTTTACCTTTATTCATCATTTCGTTGGCCGAAATGGTTATTTGCACGTGAGCCGACTTCCCTCGCAGTGCATCACCCATTTTTTTCCGGACCGTTCCTCGCACTTGGCGTTATCCGCATTTCCCGGACCCTTTCGTCGTGGAGCACACTTTTCCGATAACGTCGTTGTCGTTTCTTTGAACACGACATTCAATGGTGGACCCGTACTTACAGGCACCACTGGAATGTCCGGCTGTGATTTCTTTATTCAGGTAATGATACTTGAAATTGTAACCACATTGTAAAAGTGTTTCGTTCTAAATCTTCGTAATTATAAATTGTTGCCAATCATCTGTAATAAAATTAATTTGAATTGTATTATAGGAATCCTGGTTATTTTGTGCACATTACACTTGGATCAAGATTCATTAGCCAAGCGTTCATTCGGAATCATTGCATTTTTGTTAATTCTTTTTTTTTCAATTATGGAATTATAAAAACTGTTTTTCCATCGGGCCAAATTTGATACCAGAAATTTTTTTTCTTGAAAATTCGACAGGTTGTATGAACTGCCTCAAAATCGGCTTATGAAAAAGTCTCATTTTTACTGAAAAAAAATCTCCGTTAACTCAAAGCGCAGAAACTTTATCTTTGAGGATCCAGCATACCATATTTTTAGATTCGTTGCGACTACTAAGGTTTACATCGGTGGCCATTTTTTTTTTTTTTTTTTTTTTACGAAGTGAACTTTTCAATTTTAGTATGCAATTTTCTAGTCATAAGTGAGGATCAAAGAAATTAACATGCCATCGAAACCTCTTTTTTGCTCGGTGTAAAAAAAATCCCACCCGGTCACAGTTCAGAAAATTCCTGTTCGATGATCCAGCGTATCATATTCTTGGACTCGTTGCGGCTACTAAAGTTTACATCGGTGACCTTTCTTTTCTTTACGAAGCGAATTTGATGTTTTTGGTCTGCAATTTTCCAGTCATAAGTGAGAATCGAAGAAATTAACATGCCATCGAAACCTCTTTTTTCCTGGGTGGAAAAAAAATCCCACCCGGTCACAGTTTAGAAAATTTGTGTTCGAAGATCCAGCGTACCATATTCTTGGACTCGATGAGACTGCTAAAGTTCACATCGGTGACAATTTTTTATTCTTTACGAAGTAAATTTTTTGTCTTTGGTCTGCAATTTTCCAGGCATAAGTGAGAATCGAAAAAATTTTTACACTCGAAGACAAATAGAGAGATCTAAGAATATTCACTTTGAACTGACTTGCGATTAAAAAATGAATAAAATAAATAATATACTACTAAACGTCGTAATATGTTTTTTTTCCTTCTTGTTCCATATGGAACGCGTTTCGACGAGTTAATCGAAGTCCGTCCCGGTTACATCGATTTTGAACGCAACATCGTCGTCAATCGTCAATTTCAGCGACGAATTATGAACCAAGTCGTCTGCAACGCTCGTATCAATCTCATCGATACCAGCGTGGCAGTCATCTTTCTGGCAATAATCCGTCCACAGCTTTCGTCTGATGTAGTCCTTATTGCAGCACACATATGTATACAGAGCCAGTGGTGTCATTACATCATTCAGGTCATTTGCCATTTCTTTCCAAATTCTATTAAGTTTCGACACTATAATCTGTCCATTGTCTTTGGGACACAAACGCTGTTTATGCCGTTCCACGACGGCGACAATATCGTTTATATCCAATTTCCGCGGTCTTCCTCGCTTGCGCGAAGGATCGCTAGAATTTCCACAACTCATGATGTTTGTCGTCGATAATAAATCGTTAACGTGAATTGTTTTAAGTTAATCGATATCGTCAGAAGAAAGGTCTCACAATTGAGTGATCCACGTTGAAAACAGCGGGAAAAAGAGAAGGAAAACTTTAGTGGGCGTGGTCTCCGAGTTCTATACAGTGGGAGAGGGGCGGAAGGCTTATCTACCGATAGTCAGTGCAGAAACCGTTATGCATTTTGTAACATTGTAGATAAATCTAGCGTAATAATTTTTAAATGCGAGTTAATCGTAGAAAATTAAATTCTACATTTAATTTTATCTAAGTCCGATAAAATTCTCTACAACTCATTATTTAAAAAATTATTTTGCTAAATTGATCTTCAATGTTACAAAATGCATAACAGTTTCTGCACTGACTATCGGTAGATAGGCCTCTCCCACTGTATAGAACTCGGAGACCACGCCCACTTAAGTTTTCCGTCTCTGTTTCCCGCTGTTTTTCAACGTGGATCACTCTATTTGTGAGACCTTCCTTGTGACGATATCGATTTACTTAAAACAATTTACGTTAACGATTAATTATCGACGACGACCATCATGAGTTGTGAAAATTCTAGCGATCCTCCGCGCAAGCGAGGAAGACCGCGAAAATTGAATCCAAACGATATTGTCGCCGTCGTGGAACGGCATAAACAGCGTTTGTGTCCCAAAGACAATAGACAGATTATAGTGTCAATACTTAATAAAATTTGGAAAAAAATGGCAATTGACCTGAATGATGTAATGACACCACTGGCTCTGTATACGTATGTGTGCTGCAATAAGGACGACCTCAGAGGAAAGCTGTGGATGGATTATTGCCAGAAAGATGACTGCCACGATGGTATCGATGAGATTGATACGAGCGTTGCGGACGACTTGGTTCATAATTCGTCGCTGGAATTGACGATGGACGACGACGTTGCGTTCAGTTTCAAAATCGATGTAACCGGGACGGACTTTGTCGAGTACTCAAATCCTCTCCGTTCGGACCGTTTAAATCGCCCGCGCCAACGAGGCGCATGCGTAGCCAACCGCACGGTTGCTAGCACGGCCGCGCGTGTCGCACACGTCGCGGGTGCCGGCGAGAACCCCATTCGCAACACAGCTGTTGAATCGTCAAGACGCAATTTTCACATTTCATTTTTTTAAAACTTATTTTTCTCATCTGTATCCGTTCTTGAATAAATATGGTGAATTATTAAAACCAGCGCAAGTTCATTACACAAAACATTGGTCCGTTAGAGCCGGATTGTGAGAAAATAAGTCAACGGTCGAGAAGTACAGTCCACGAGAAAACGTTACTGCGCAGCACAGAAGTCCAACATGGACGCTTTTCGCAGACAACGTGGCACAGCCAAAACCAAAGTGACAAAGCTCGGAAAAAAGGTCGAAGCCGAAAGAAGTTCTGGGCAAATATCAAGAGAAAGAATCGAGGTCTATTTAGCTAGGTTGGAAGATATCCGCAGTGAATTCGACGACGCACAACGGCAAATATTCGCCTTCCAAGCTGGCGAGCCGTCCGTCGCCGAGGCAACGGAGGACGAGGATTTCGATAACAGGTACATGAATCTGAAAATCCTATTAAAAGAAATATTGGCAAGCATCGCACCACCATTGACCGAAGTGCGCACATCGCCGAGCGACGAGGTGTTGGTACGCGTGCTACAACAACAAGCCGAGCTCATGCGACGGTTCGGTGACAATGGCGGCGGCGCGGGTTCGCAAACAGCGACAGCGAGCAGCGACGCCATTGCAGCACTCATGGCGCAGCAAACCGAATTACTACGCCGATTCACAGAAGGAGGTGGCGCGGCGCGCAACGACACGAACGTGCAACTACCAGTCGTCAAACTTCCGATATTCGATGGTCGTACAGAGGAATGGAGAAGTTTTTCGGAAACATTTCAATCGTTGATACACAAAAACGAAGCCATATCCAATGTTCAAAAATTTCAGTATCTCACTACGTCACTTTCAGGAGCTGCTGCAAAAATTATCGAGTCGATCGAGTTGACAAACGAGAATTATACGGTTGCGTGGGAGTTGTTGACGAGACGTTACGAAGACCCACGAGCTATAAAAAAGAAACACATTCAATGTCTTTTCATGATGCCGCAGGTAGAGAGAGAATCTTCGGCGGCTATCCGAGAATTGGTCGACTACACGCTAAAACACCTGCGAATCCTGAAATCAATGCAATTACCGACCGACTCTTGGCACGAATTAATCATCCATATGATTGAATCGAAGCTCGATATCGCGACACTTCGGGCATGGGAACAAAGCCGAAATGCAGTCGACGCAACGTTGGACACGCTAACTGATTTTTTGCAGTCGCGATGTCAAATCCTGGAACGTATCGAAGCAAGATCCAAACAGAAGGACGTCACGAGCAAGAGTGAGTACGATAAGCGACAAGCTAAGCCTCATATCAAGGAAAAAACAATAAAAACCGAAAAACGAGCAGCGCTTGCAACATCGATGGAGGCCGGTAAATGTTATCTGTGTCGAGGAGAACATTTTTTGTACCATTGCGAGAAGTTTCTCGCAATGCCGGTCGACGTGAGGCTGAAAGAAGTTCAACGAATGAAATTGTGCATCAATTGTCTTCGAAATGACCACTTCGTCAAGACTTGCCGAATGGGGTCTTGCAAAGAATGCTCACAGCGGCATAACACTTTGTTGCATCTTCCTGACCTGAAAGAAGGAGTCATCGTCAAGGTCACGGATTCCGGTTCAAGCAGCAAAGCAAGCAACGTTGCTGTTCATCACGCATCAAAGGATCACAAGAGGCAGCACGTCGTCATGGCTACAGCAGTAGTCAACGCAACGCACATCAACGGTTCCAGCGTTGCAATACGTATCCTTTTAGACAGCGCTAGCGAAGCAAATTTTGTCACGCATGCGGCGTGCAATAAGCTGGGCGTCAAAAGGGACAAGGCATCCGAAATAATTACGGGGTTAAACGAAATGGAAAGTAAAATTTCTCAGAGTTGCAATATCGTATTACAGTCGAGATATTCGAGTTATCGCGTAAACGTTCAGTCTTTCGTTGTACCGACAATTACGAAAAAGTTGCCTTCAGTCGAAATAAATCAAAACGCGTTACAAATTCCGTCAAACGTCAAACTAGCGGATATCGAGTTCCACAAGCCAAGCACGGTCGATATGCTGGTAGGCGCGGAATTCTTCTTTGAGTTATTAGAAGCCGAGAAAATCGAGCTCGGAGAAAATCTTCCGGTACTCCAAAACACGAAGCTCGGGTGGGTAATTGCGGGATCTATCGCGTCCGCTCATACTGCGAGTTTAACTTGCACTCGCAGCACCACCGCCACGTTGCATTGCTCCGTAGAACACTGCGAGACATTGAACAAAACCCTCGAGAGATTTTGGGAAATCGAAAATGTGCAATGCGATTCAAATCGAGTTTTTTCGGCAGACGAACAACAATGCGAAGAGTTCTTCGAACGGACGACAGTTCGCGACGATGAGGGACGCTTTGTGGTGCGACTGCCATTTCGCGATAATTCGAGTCAATTGGGTAAATCGCGAGAGATAGCAAACAGACGATTGTTTCAACTCGAGCGTCGATTCGCAAAAAATCAGACGTTGAAAGAACGATACATAGATTTTATGCGCGAATATCAGGAACTTGGTCACATGTCTCTAGTAAGCAATGTCTCGCGAGATACCGAACGCCCAATAGTTTATCTACCGCATCACGGTGTGATAAAGGAAGCGAGCACTAGCACGAAACTCCGTACAGTATTCGACGCGTCGAGTAAAACCGACTCCGGAGTAGCTCTGAACGACGTTCTTCACGTAGGGCCTACTTTGCAGAGTAATTTAATCGACATAGTCACGCGCTTTCGTTGTCATAACATCGCGTTGACTGGGGATTTACGTAAAATGTATCGTCAAATAATCGTGCACCCCGACGATCGCGATTATCAGCGTATATTGTGGAGAGAATCTCCAAACGAACTCGTGCAAGAATTCAGATTAAACACGGTCACATACGGTGAAGCGAGTTCAGCTTATCTAGCTATCAAATGCGTTCGTCAACTCGCGACACAGGCAGAAAATACATATCCGATCGCCTCGCGAGTCATACTCGACGAAATGTACGTAGATGACATTATGACAGGTGCTGACGACGTGCAAGGCATCATCGCAACACAACAGCAACTCACAGCGTTGCTGCGCACTGGCGGATTCGAGGTTCATAAATGGTGCTCGAATCTCTCCGAAGGTCTGGCCCACGTACCCCAGGATCGACGAGAGGACGTTTCGACACACAGCCTCGACTCGAACGACACTATAAAAACTCTAGGTCTCGAGTGGAGTCCAGACGACGATAATTTTCAATTTTCCGTGCAACAAGCGGAAGCGGCAATTACGAAGCGTCAGATATTATCGGCGATTAGTAAATTCTTCGATCCTCTCGGATTGATCGGTCCAATCCTGACTTCAGCTAAACTATTGATGCAAGAAACGTGGCGTATCAACTGCGATTGGGACGAAGCGCTTCCCAAAACGTTTATCGAGAGATGGGAGCTATTTCGACGGGATTTGAATGCGGCAAAAACGTTGCTCATTCCAAGACGAGTCATCTCCTGCGACAAACCGATTCGATTGTTTCTCCAAGGATTTTGCGACGCTTCCGAGGGAGCGTACGGTGCCTGCCTGTACATGCAGGCTGAAGACGAGAACGGATTTCTCGACGCAAGGTTGTTATGCTCAAAATCACGAGTCGCACCGATCAAGTCAACGTCGATACCCAGATTAGAATTGTGCAGCGCAGTCCTGCTGGCTCGATTAATCGCTGGCGTTCAGAAGAGTCTGCGAGTACGAATCGACGGTGTACAAGCCTGGTCGGACTCCACGGTTGCACTTTGCTGGATTCGCGGCGATCCATCGCGTTGGAAAACGTTCGTTGCCAACCGAGTCGCCGAAATCACCCAAGCAGTTCCAGCACTGCATTGGAATCACGTCCGAGGCGAAGAAAACCCAGCTGACTTGATATCTCGTGGGACGAGCCCACGCATTCTCAAGGACTCCGAACTATGGTGGTCGGGTCCTCCATGGCTGAAAGAAAAAATTCCCGAACTACAACGTGGCGCGTCGAACGCGCCTTCGCATGAAATCTTCGAGATAATCGAGACAGAAGAGCGCAAACCGGCTCTGACGTGCAATCTCGTCAGCGAGAAACATCAGATAATTCAAGAGATCATCGATAAATTCTCCTCGCTTACGAGAATCGAGCGAGTATTGTCATATTGTCTGAGATTCATCTCAAATCTCCAGAAGCGACCTACGGAACGAGCTCTTCAGCGTCTATCCGTAGCGGAGATTCAAGATGCTCATCTACGTATTATTCGACACACACAAGCAGCTCAATTCGACGTCGAAATTTCGTCTTTAAAGAACGATCGTGGCTTGAAGAAGACCAGCAAGCTCATTCAACTGAACCCGTTTCTCGACGAATACGGGATCCTCAGGGTGGGCGGTCGACTGCAACACGCATCATTGTCATTCGAACGAAAGCATCCAATCGTTTTACCTGCTGGAAATCGTGTCTCAACACTATTATTCGAACGAGAACACCAAAGGTTACTACATGCAAGTCAACTATTGCTCTTATCTTCAATCAAGGAAAGGTATTGGCCCCTGAAGGGTCGAGATTTGGCACGACAAGTGTGTCACGCCTGCGTCTGGTGCGCCAGAAACAAACCACGAAATTCGTCACAAATCATGGGATCACTACCGAGCGACAGAGTGCATCCGAGTCGCGCCTTCACGATTACCGGCGTCGACTTTGCGGGTCCCATTACCACATTGGTTAACAAAGGTCGTGGACGAAAAACTAATAAATCATACATCGCACTATTCGTTTGCTTTTCAACGAAAGCCATTCATCTTGAAGCAACGAGCGAGCTAACGACTGCAGCATTCATGGCGGCGCTTCGTCGATTCATCAGTCGACGCGGAAGACCCCGTAAGATATGCAGCGACAACGGGACAAATTTCATTGGTGCAAATCGTGAAATCAAGGAGATCTACAAATTCGTTCGAGCGCAAATAGACGAAGGCATCGGAGATCTTTTCGCAAACGAAAATATTGAGTGGAAATTCCTCCCCCCCAGCTCTCCTCACATGGGAGGTTTGTGGGAAGCGGGGGTGAAATCGTGCAAATACCACCTACGGCGAGTCATGGGCAACACTCTCTTCACGTTTGAAGAGTTGTCTACTGTTCTGACTCAGATAGAGGCATGTTTGAATTCGAGACCCCTCTCCTCGATGTCGTCAGATCCTACTGATCTTCAGCCACTCACGCCGGCACATTTCTTAGTCGGAGAAGCGCTGACGAATCTTCCCGATGTCAATTTAACCGAGATTCCAATGAATCGACTAGATCACTGGCAATCGATTCAACGAACGCTCCAAAATTTTTGGAAACGGTGGGCGGCGGAGTATATCCATACTCTCCAAAGCCGCACAAAATGGCAAACACCCCAAGAAAATATGAAGATCGACGACTTGGTAATCGTGAGGGATGACAATCTTCCACCGCTCAAACGGAAGCTCGGTCGAGTCATCGAACTACATTCGGGCAACGATGGCCTAGTTCGCGTTGCATCCGTACGAACTTCCAGCGGTCATCTTAAACGATCAATCGCTAAACTTTGCAAACTGCCTGTACCTACGGACCACGATAAAGAAATTATCGGCGCTAATTTGGTGGGCGGTATGTCGAGTACTCAAATCCTCTCCGTTCGGACCGTTTAAATCGCCCGCGCCAACGAGGCGCATGCGTAGCCAACCGCACGGTTGCTAGCACGGCCGCGCGTGTCGCACACGTCGCGGGTGCCGGCGAGAACCCCATTCGCAACACAGCTGTTGAATCGTCAAGACGCAATTTTCACATTTCATTTTTTTAAAACTTATTTTTCTCATCTGTATCCGTTCTTGAATAAATATGGTGAATTATTAAAACCAGCGCAAGTTCATTACACAAAACAGACTTCGATAAACTAGTCGAAACGCGTTCAATGTGGAACAAGAAGGAAAAAAAACATATTACGACGTTTAGTAGTATATTATTTATTTTATTCATTTTTTAATCGCAAGTCAGTTCAAAGATAATATTCTTAGGTCTCTCTATTTGTCTTTGAGTGTAAAAATTTGAGCAAAAAATTTCAAGGCGAATTAAATAAAAGTATCCATGCCAAGAAGAAAACTGATGTAAGAATATGGCACGCTGGATCTTCGAACACAAATTTTCTGAACTGTGACCGGGTGAGGTTTTTTTACACCGAGGAAAAAAGAGGTTTCGATGACATGTTAATTTTTTCGATTCTCACTTATGCCTGGAAAATTGCAGACCAAAAACAAAAAATTTACTTCGTAGAGAAAAAATAATTGTCACCGATGTGGACTTTAGCAGTCGCAACGAGTCCAAGAATATGGTACGCTGGATCTTCGAACACAAATTTTCTGAACTGTGACCGGGTGCGATTTTCTTTCACACCGAGGAAAAAAGAGGTTTCGATAGCATGTTAATTTCTTTGATTCTCACTCATGACTGGAAAATTGCATACCAAAATTGAAAAGTTCACTTCGTAAAAAAAAAAAAAAATGGCCACCGATGTAAACCTTAGTAGTCGCAACGAATCTAAGAATATGCTATGCTGGATCTTCAGAGTTAAAGTTTCTGCGCTTTAAGTTAACGGAGATTTTTTTTCAATAAAAATGAGACTTTCTCATAAGCCGATTTTGAATCAGTTCATACAACCTGTCGAATTCACAAGAAACGAATATTTCTGGTATCAAATTTGGCCCGATGGAAAAACAGTTTTTATAATTCCATAATTGAAAAAAAAGAAGAAACGAAAATGCAATGATTCTGAATGAACGCTTGGCTCATGAATCTTGATCCCAGTGTAATGTGCACGGAATAACCGGGATTTCTATAATACAATTCAAATTAATTTTATTACAGATGAATGGCAACAATTCATAATTACGAAGATTTGGAACGAAACACGTTTACAATGTGGTTACAATTTCAAGTATCATTACCTGAATAAATAGATCACAGCCAGACATTTCAGTGGCGCCTGTAAGTACGGGTCCACCATTGAATGCCGTGTTTAAAGGAACGACAACGACGTTATCGGAATCGTGTGCTCCACGACGAAAGGGTCCGGGAAATGCGGAAAACGCCGAGTGCGAGGAACGGTCCGGGAAAAAACGGGTGATGCACTGCAAGGGAAGTCGGCTCACGTGCAAAGAACCATTTCGGCCAACGAAATGATGAATAAAGGTAAACCGGAACCACCCCATTTGCCCAAGACAGGTACGATGAGGCAAATAAAGCATCAAATCGCGGCCTCAAAGTTCCTCGCTCCCCATCCACTCGACGGCTTAGAAATGTTAAGTTTGTACGAGACGGAAGGCGAAATTCCTCATATTGGAAGAAGACCAGTATACGCTCATTATGCGACGAAACTCCAGCGGAGCATATATGAAAGAATCCGGGAAAAGGAACATATATGCCTTGCCATCGACGCAACGGGTTCGATAGTGAAACCCACAAACCGTGTCGATAATACGAATTCAGGGCCGATCTTCTTATTCTCAGCGGTCACATCATCGAGTGCCGGTCATCAATTCCCGGTCGCTCAGATGCTATCGGAACAACACACGACTGGGGCAATCGAATGTTGGTTGGCCGGGTGGGTCAATCAATGAGGATTGACTCCTCCCGATGAGGTCGTTGCTGATCGATCGGTAGCGCTTTTAGCGGCTGCAGTTCTCGCATTCACAATCGAGAAAACGATAAATGAATATGCTGATGGCTTTTTGAAAATCGAAGTATTACCGCTTTGTTATATTCGAATCGACATAGCGCACTACGTCAAAACCTGGGCTGGCTTTTTAAAAGGTATTAGATCGGAAGTTGCAAAATTTTTGAAAGCGATAATTGGAAAAATAAATTTGTCGCGAAACATTGTCGACGCCCGAAAAATTATCGGGGCCGCTATGACCGTCACACTTAGCCGGACGTGCGGTGAAACGGTCGACGGAGCTCAATCGGCCTGCGATGAAGCAAAATGCTTTCTCAAACGTCTGTTAGAAACTGACGAATCAGCAGAGTTTTTCGACAAGAACGACGATCCCGACACTATCTCCATCAACGATAAACCGATAGATGAAGAAACGTCCACCACCACCAGGGCGGCAAGCTTGTGGCGAAATTAGGCCGAAGAAATTCTGGGCCTAGTCGAAGACGATATCGACAATTTTCCAGGATCCGACGTTAATCCTCACTGGCTTCCGACCTTTACCGAGCGACTAATCAAGGAAGTGAAGCGGCTTCCTCTGTGGTCGTGCATCTACCGCGACAAATATGGTTTCGATTGGTGCCCAGCATCTAGCGTCCATGTGGAGGCCCAGTTCGGTACCATTAAGACACATTTGCTTGCCGAGGTAAGCCTACCCATGCGGATCGACGAATTTGTGCGGCTACACAAGGAATATCTGGACGTTACGTCGAAAATAATAGGAGCGAACGTCATCGCGAGTGATAAACAACTCGACGAAATCGCTCCCGACTTGACCCCATTGTTATGTCCCCGAAATTAACACGCGTCTCAGAAAGGATGCGGGTTGGAGGGGATATATGTTTTTGTAGGGATCGTTTACCGAATTAAGAGTTTAACTCAATAAATTAACAATGGGTTTTGAATTTATTTTACGATGGTGAGAATGAACTGTTCTTTTGATTGTACAAGCTCGTGATATCGCTTTACAGGCGTAGCGATGTCACGTTAATAATAAACTTTATCTTAGGGAATCGTATTCGCCCGTCGCGTGGTGCGAGTTATCTACTTGTCGGCGCGCGTCGGGTTATCTCCTCACGTCGTGTCGCGAGTCGTGATACATGTAAAAAATACAAGTCCAGCGGATCGCGTCGCGAGAGTCTTTTGGAGGAGATCTTTTCGATTTGGTGTTTCAGTTCAGACTGACAATCGATGCTTCGGATCGATCGTCGCGATCGTCGTTCAACGATCGCGTGATTCTATGTCAGCAATTTTGACGGTCACTCGCGGCGCGTGTGCACTTCGAAAATGCAATTTTGATGGTCACTCGCGGCCCGTGTGCACTCGAAATTGCGTGGTTAGATTGGTGCAATGACCTTCGGGTCATTGCGCGATTTAACGTCAGCTTTCTGTCGAAAGAAAGTGTCGAAATGATTTTGCGCGGAATTCCGAAGTGTTGAAATAAGTTCGCGAGGAATTCCGTTCGAAATAATATTTCAAAATAATATTTCCCAATAATATTTCCCAATAATATTTCCCAATAATATTTCCCAAGTAAAGTATGATTAATTATGACGATAGGTTATAATGAATTTAGTTTAACAATTTTGAATTTTCGGGGCACAACACCATTCTCGGAAGATTCGGATCATGAAATCACCTCGGAGATGGTTCATCACTCGGATCATGTGGTCAGCTCGGCAGAGGTTGGAAAGCCCGACTGCCCGGTGTGTTGGAATGGTCTGATGGGGCCCATCGTTGTATGGTAATGAGCATTCTATTTTTTATAACACTTAAAATTTTATACGACAACTTATGAATGTCATTAGATTTAAATAAATACAACTTTTGTTTATTTTTATTTGTTCATAATTAATTTATTTCAGATTTGCGAACGGGCGGTGCACGCAATCGAGCCCTGCTCTGTACCCGCTAAGAACGGCGACAAAGGTTCTGGGCAAAAACGTGTGTGTTCTGCGTGCATAACGAAACCGAACGCACCTCAACTGATTGAATCTCGAGCCCAAGAAAATTAGCGAAACAAAGTGGAGTCGTACGATACACAACTAACCCGGGGCGAACATTTACAAAAAACTTACCCCGTTAGTGAGTTTATGTTGAACGACGCGATCTCGACAATCCCAATAAATCAAAGTGGCTCAGGAGCCAAATTGCGGGCGCTTCTTCAAGATGGGTTGAAGATAGACGTAATTCGAACGTGCGCATTTTACAGTATGTTTCAACTGATGCTAACGGTTGCCGTCGACTCCGACGCTTTTGTTACAAATGTAATCCGCGGGCACGGTAGTGCGAATCCATTTTATACTATGATTGATACGACACGCGTCAGAGGGGTGACCAGGGCGACGCACAGAGCTCGAGCCGAGATTTTAGGAAAATATTTTCCGAAAACGGGTCGTTCCGAAGCGGTCCGGTGCTTCGTAATAAAATGTGAAACTACAGTTGCATACTTGGCCCGGACAATTTTTCAAAACGTTCCGTGTTTTATCGAAACATCCGATCTCACGGGTTCCTGCAGCCCGAAGAGGAAAACATTCCCATTAATTGTGCTTAATTTGGATACGATTGCCAAAGAAGATCACAACGAAAGAATAGCCGAGGAAATTTCGCTCCAACCGGGGCGGGTATGCCCCACACCGGGATGCAACGGCAAAATAAACACTCGGCTGAATTTATCGGGTGAGTTCAGAAAGATGAAGAAACAGTTATGATAACGAACTTATAGTGTACGATTCTATTGATTTACGTAATTATTATTTTTGTCATAGGAGGCTTCACTCTGTTTGAAGTAGTGGGGAACGGCCAGCAGGAATCAATCGATTTAAATAGAATTCCTCAAAAACTGAAACTCCCAATGATACCGGAGGAGATGAAGCTCCGAGGGGCTATTCATTTTGATGCGCCGCGAATGGTCAGTCGATTTCAAAAAGACTCCAAAAGCACGATTGGCCATTGCACGGCATTTCGCCTGAGAAATGGGAATTGGTTTCAGTTCGACCGAAAAATTGAAAAACGGTCGGGGCAGACGAAAATCTCGCCCGAGTTAATCTTGTATGCGACATGAAATGTGCATTCGACCACAAAAATTCGTACAAAGGAAATCGTACTGCTCGTGTAAAGAGATATAAAATATGTAAACTGTTGAAATAAAAATACAAGAATTGATATCGTACTTCATTGCCCTTATATATATCAACAATCCTCATTCCTGCCTCACTTCGCGTGCCCATAAGATACTTGAAAATTGAGTTCTAAAGTCTTGAAGTCACTGCATCAAACGAGGCTATTCAAGGAGAAATGTGTCCGATCGGAATTACGAATCTTGATTTTACAGTTCGACTTATACGACGAGGAGGTAGGTTTTCCGGCCGCAGGGTTTGAGCACTAAAATCGTGCAATACGTTTTCTTAGAGTACCTTAATCACATGTTTTGACTGTGCAACCGTAGGTCCAGCCGACCACAATTATAGATTTTAGTAAAAAGATGTAAGCTTATTCGGCGAGGGGGTGGGGGTTGGGGTCGAAATCCAGAACGAGCAATGTTTAGAAAGGGCAAAATCCCGAACGCGCAAGGCTTCGAATGAAAATGTTCGGAAAGGGCAAAATGCCGAATGAGATTGTAGCAAACGTATTATATGCCGAACGCCTGCCAGTCGGCGCGGTTTTCAACATTTCCCGACTTTCGAGCTTTCCCACGCGTAAACTATCAATGTTAGATCTATGCCGTCACGGACTTTTTTATAGGAAATTTAATTCTCTACAACACTGTTTATGTGAACTTTTCGCCTATATATCTCCACAACGGATTCGCACTTTCTCCGTTACTTTCTCGGAGAGAACTGGATTCCATTTGCAAGGCAGATAGAGATCTCTAATCCCGTACAGGGCCTCAAGCTCGGCCCTGAGCACGCCGAGGGTGGGGATGTTTTTGTATTTCAGTTTTTGGGTCGGTCGACCAGTGATATTGCTGGATATAATTAATTCTAGCAATACCTCGTGGTCGTCATATGCGACCCGGCGGAACACGGTTTTGCACGAGTAGTTGTTGTGAAAACCCGTAGAGTTGTAAAAACCCGTTTGTCGGGACCATCTCCCGAAAATGATCGGACATGCTTAAGAGCCGTATTCAGATCAATTGTTCGGCGTCCGGTGCGTTCCCGCGGATTCTCGTTCGCTCGTCGAAATTCGAGTTGATTCATTCGTTCTCGTAATTCGCGATTTTGGGTTTCTAAAATCGGAATTAGTTCGTACCGGTTTCCGTTTACGTCACAGAGCGTTTTGGACATATCTCGACGCACCGTCGTATCGTGAGTGGTCGATTGCATCCGCGAACTTTCGTCGCCGCGACAGACGCGTCCCAAACTATCTAACACGTGCCATTGTGGCGAGTCGTTTTGTTTTTGCATAACATTGCGACTTAAATCGCGTAGGTGCGAACCGTCAATATTATCGTTGATGTGAAACGTGAAGCGACATCTAAATCGCGCCGACGTGATTCGTTATTCCCTAACCTGCGTCGGTGCGATTCATTGTCTTCGGAACCCCGACGACGAGCGGCGTCGTCGGGACAATCGCGGTGAATAGTGTTCTGTTCGTCCGAATCGCGTTGTGGTTATTCGGCGTTATCTACGTCGTATCGCACGGTGTGTTTCGCGTTGCGATCATTTCCCAATACCGCCTCCGGTATCGCTTCAAGATTTCTCGGTAGATCGGGTCGCACTAACCCACTGATCGGCGGGTAATTAGCTGCTCCGTTCCGGTGACTACGAATTTCATTATCGATCATATCCGCAGTTATTGATCGGCGCAAGTTCCAACTCTGTCGAGGGAGTTCGAAATCGGACTCAATTGTTTCCGCGCCTGGTTGTGACACCGAATTGTCGTAGATTATCCGACAACGCGGCCTGTTAGCCGGGGAGTATCACCCCTTGTGTCTACAACTGATTTGAAGCCTCTTTTGCGCGGAACGCGATGTCACCGACGGCGACATGGAGCATGGGCAAGGCGCTAATTTCCTCCCACGGTGACACGATTGTTTAACCGCAGACAAAATAACCGCGCTAACAAAGTAACCGCGACGACAAAATAACCACATGACAAACTAACCGCGACAAAATAACCGTGGAGAAAACAACCGGACAACAAAATAACTGGATCTTAAGATAACCAAAAGATGACTTAAAACCAGATTTACCGCGACTAAATGTCCGACGATAAAATAATCGGACGTCAAAATAACCGAAAATATATGAAATAACTTAAAATATTTTTGATTTTCCGTAATTCGACTGTTGGCCATCTCGTGCTTTTGTTCGTGCGCGTGTGTGTGCGCAAAATCTCTGTCTTACTTGCACTCGTTCAGCTCAGCACAGGGCTCGCGCTGCTGTTGGAACAGCGCCACTGTCGGAGCGAATAGTTACTAATAATGTATCAACCGAAGGCCCAGGGGAGACACTTACCGATTTGTTCCGTAAACCACAGACTGAGCACTCACAATTTGAATTGTCCCCACATCATTAAGCGATTAAAACCTCAATTCCTGTTTTTGAATTTTGTGAAAAATGCCACTGCAGTTTCAGTTAGCTTGAAAAAAATAAACAGCAGCTGATTCTCGACGGATATGCGTTTAACTTGAAGAGCCGAAATGAGGAGAACATTACGTGGCGGTGCACTCATATTACAATAATGCTGCTTGTAAAATTACTGTGAAAACGACATCTGATGAAAGCACAGGTATTTCTTAAGCTGTTGGGTTTTCTAAGTTTATTAATTGGTTTTTTTTTTGAATTACTTTTCGTGGGTAATGTTATCGGAGAGAATCCTGTAGACGATCATCCAGCCGATGCTGCATCCGCTGTATCTGTTGAGGTTAGGCGTCAAATGAAGAGACGAGCTTCGTGTAGCGATGATGCTCAGAGTGCTGTTGTCGCAAGCGCTGTTGCCTCGGTATCAGCTTCTGTCGGTGCGCGACTTCCAAAAAGTTTATCGCTGGTGCGAAATGTTCAGCGTAGCCGTAGAGCGCAGGATGGCTCATTTGTTGAGCCTGCGTCTCGCGAAGAATTAGTTCTTGGTGAAAGTTCCACGAAGACGGCGAAAGAAGATAATTTCTTATTTCATGATAGTGTTCGCAACAGATCTCGCTTACTCATATTCGCTACAGATCATAACCTCAATGAATTAGCTCGCTGTGAGCAGTGGTGCGGCGATGGAACTTTTTCGAGTGTCCCTCGTATATTTTGTTAGTTGTACATCCTCCATAGTGTCAAAAGTGGCAAAGTTCTTCCGACGGTGTATCCATTGCTGCCCTTCAAATCCGGAAAAATGTATTTTGAACTTTTGTCGGTACTGAAGAAACAGAAGCCTCAACTGAATCCTCAGCGTACGATGGTTGACTACGAGAAAGCCTTCGTAGTGACATTCGAAAAAGTGTTCCCAAATGCGCAGGTTTCGGGGTGTTTATTTCACTTTGCACAGTTTTTGTGGCGAAAGGTGCAGTCTGTGGGATTGCAACAATCATGCAACGCCAACGCAGATTTTGCATTAAACGTTCGTATGTTAACCCTTAGACTGCATATGGGGTCATTATGACCCACCAAGTTTCATCATTTTTTCGCATTTAATGATCGTTTTCGGCCTAAATCAAGTTTTGGGCCATAAAGTATACATCATTGGCTACTAAAAAAGACTACAAAAAACGAAAAAATGCATATTTACCGAGATATGACGGTTTGAAAATCGCGTAGGGTCGTTTTGACCCTGTATGCAGTTCTAGATCGGTGGCGGAAGTGTGCAGTCGAAGGGTTAATAGCACTTGCTTTCGTTCCTAAGGACCATGTCGTACGGGCATTTCCGGAACTTGTGAAATCCCCAGCTTTTGTTAATTGTGAGGAGTCATTGGATGAGCTGATAGATTATTTCGCGGTAAATTGGGTAGGCTTGGTACCACGCAGCGGTAAGCATCGGCGTCAGCCGGTGTTCAACATATCGTTGTGGAATTGTCACGATGCGGTTACGAATGATATGATGCGGACTGTTACGTCCCTGTAACGCCACCACAAAAACGCCTGTAGGGCTGCAACCCTCTAAACGCAGGCGCGGGTGTAGGCCCTCCTCAAGGGGCCTACAAAGATATAAGGGAGGGGCGTTCTTGGGCCTTCAGCTCGAGGAAGCTAAGAGCGATTCTCCTCACCTTTTCAGAGAAACTAAGGAGTGGGAAACGGGAAATTTCAGCCAATGAGATGCAAAGAAAATTTGCCCTTTCCCACCCTTACGACTAGCAACTCGCGACTAGGGTATAAAAGCGCGAGTTTTCGGTAATTTCGTCACTCAACGAAAAACCACCACCGACGAAAAGTATTCTTTAAAATATAAGCATACCCTCCGGAACGAGCTCAATATTGTACAGCTCTTCCGACTTGTAAAAAGTTTAGAGTCATTAAGGTAATAAGTAAGTAGAAAACTAACATTTCAACTCATTCTCAAAATCCTATGTAAGAGGTTGCGCGGTCCACCGCGACTCTTACTCCTTTCCTTCAAATCTAAGAGGTTGCGCGGTCCACCGCGACTCTTACTCCTTTTCACAAAATCTAAGAGGTTGCGCGGTCCACCGCGACTCTTAATCTTTTTCACAAAATCTAAGAGGTTGCGCGGTCCACCGCAACTCTTACTCCTTTTCCAAAAATATAAGAGATTGCGCGGTCCGCCACGACTCTAATATTTTCCCTTCTCGTTCCTCAAAACCACGGGGTTTTCGTCG
This sequence comes from Diplazon laetatorius, assembly GCA_963662125.1. NCBI lineage: Eukaryota > Metazoa > Arthropoda > Insecta > Hymenoptera > Ichneumonidae > Diplazon > Diplazon laetatorius. The sequence goes on from OY759161.1 coordinate 3,167,969, forward strand.
GTCTCGTTGAGTCAATTTAAAGTCAATTTAAAGTCACTTCAAAATCAATTCAAAATCAATTCAAAATCAAATCAAAAAGTCAAATCATATTTAAATTCAATTCACGTAATATTGAGTCCTCAATATTACGTAAATTGAATTTAAATTCATTTATTCGACCAAATCTTCTAGTCCGTATCCCGGATTAATTAGCCGTAGCTACGGTCCAAAAGAGGGCACATTCTTAATTTATGTTATCTGGACGTAACAGCACCAACAACGCTGTTGAAGGGTGGCATAATTCCTTTAACGCTGAAGTTTTCGTTAATCATGCGTCTGTGACAACATTTTTACAAGTCTTCGTTGCCGAGCAAGGATCAACTGAGTTAATAATCACTCAGATAAACACCGGTTTAGGTGTTATTAAGAAATGCCGACAAGCATACCGTGATACCGATGAACGAATTAGTCGGGTGGTCAACGATTATAGGGCCGACAATATTCAGGATCATTTAAGAAATATTGCCTGTGTTTTGAAATTATAAATTATCCTTTGTCGATGCCTTTTTGAAATTGTAAATTATTATTATTGATCAATGTTAATTTGTTGTTGTAATTAAGTTATAATTCGATGTTGCACTGTGTTACGAATCACGTTTTGAAATTGTGAATTATAATTTGTCGATGATGACATATTATTGTTATCAATTATCAAACCATTGATTTTGCTTCCTCATAGAGGAAGCTTTGTTTTCGTGAAATTTTTTTTTTTCGAGATGTTCATGAAAACGTGTTCAGTATGTCGTAAAACACCTAAAAAACACATTTAGAAAAAATGTCCGGATGTGTGTGTGTGTGTGTGTGTGTGTGTGTGTGTGTGTGTGTGTGTGTGTGTGTGTATGTGTGTGTGTAGTAATGGTTGACCGCTCACAACTTGAGAACGGCTCGAGATATCAAGCTGAAATTTGTCACACATGTAAAGGGTTCACGGCGCATAGCACAATTTAATTTTTGGAAAAATCTATCAAGTTATTTTGTTTTCACAGCATTTTTTCAAAATTCAAAAAATTATTTTTGGTCTCTAGCTCCCACAATTTTAGAGATATCGATCTCAAATTCGGTATAATGTTGTACGAGTACAGGGAGATGCTCGATACCGAAGTTGGAAAAAATCCCCGCATTGCTTCACTTTTAAAGCATTTTTTAATGTGAAAAAAACGATCTTTACACTCTAACTGGAGCAATTTTTGAGATATCGGACTTAACTTCGGTACGAAGTTGCGCAATTATCCAAAGAGAAACCCGATTGAATTTGGGCAAAATCCATCGAGCCATTCATATTTTATGGCGTTTTGAAATTTTTCCAAAAATCAATGTAACTGCTCTAGCTTCCATAATATTTGAGATATCTGGCTGGAATTTAGTACGAAGTTGCACTACCATCGAAAAAGGTTTCGTATTGAATTTGGACAAAATCCAACAAGACGTTCAGATTTTATGGCGTTTTGAAATTTTTCCGAAATTCAATGTAAGTGCTCTAGCTTCCATAATTTTCTTGATATCCGGCTGAAATTTAGTACGAAGTTGCACTATCATCCAAAGGGATTTCCTATTGAATTTGGATAAAATCTAACAAGGAGTTCAGATTTTATGCGAATTATAATTTTTCGAATTTCACATGAATTGCCCCATGTATATTGATTTCGACTTACATCATCACATCGCACTCACAAGGAGCCCTCAACGTCACGAAAGTGAACAAGGGTGCAAAGTAGAACCTTGCACATTGCTTCCTCATAGTTTTGTACCGTTTTTGAATTATTGAGATGTAAAGTAGAACCTTGCTTATGGCTTCCTTATCTTCTTACACATTTGCCAAAGCTTTCTCTATGAGGAAGCCAAAATTGATCGACACATGGCTACTTATAGAGGAAGCTTTGGCAAATGTGTGAGAAGATAAGGAAGCCATAAGCAAGGTTCTACTTTACATCTCAATAATTTAAAAACGGTACAAAACTATGAGGAAGCAATATGCAAGGTTCTACTTTGCACCCTTTTGCTTCCTCATAAAGGAAGCTTTGTGACGGTCCGAAATTTTTTTTTCGAGATCTTGATGTCAATAGGTTCAACATGACCTAAAACATCCAGAAATTACATTTGTAGAAAATGTCTGGATGTATGTGTGTGTGTGTGTGTGTGTGTGTGTGTGTGTATGTGTGTGTGTGTGTGGATCGACCCTCCAAAATTCAAATGTCTATAACTCGAGAACGGCTCAAACTACAGCGCTCAGATTTTGCACGCATGTGGTGCCATACAATCTCTATGTCCTGTATAATTTTTGCATCAATCGACGCATCTGTTCGAATTTTACAGCGTTTTGAAATTTTCAAAAAATGTCTGTTCCCATTGTAGCGTCCGCAAATTTTGAGATATTCGTCTAAATAGTTCTTCAAATATAGAGTTATACCTAAGGATGTATGGTATTGCATTTGAGCCGAATCCGTCGAGAAGTTCGGATTTTATGATATTTTGAATTTTTCAAAAAATGACCTTTGTCGCTTTATTTGTCGTTAACTTCAATCAGTCGGATTCAAATTCTCCACAACTATGGAATATCATTAAGCTGTGATACATATTAAATTTGGCGAAGATCGGCCAATCGGATCGCATTTTAGAGCAATTGGAAATTTTGAAGTTCTAACCTTTGCAAATTCAAAAATAATTGACGGACCGAGGTGCAATTTATAGACCTTCATAAGCTAACGTTCACCTCTATTCGTAAGCAAATTTGGTAGACATTGAACGACGCGTTCAAATTTTATAAAACTTTAATTTTTTATATACGGTCTAGTGTCAATAAACAGTAGAATGAAGGAGCTGCTCCAATTGAACCGGAATTTGCGACGTCGGCGCAATATTTACAAATCTGAACACCTTCTTAGTTCCTATTTATGAGGAAGCCAAACGATAAGTGCTCCGTCATTGCTCCCTCATTCTGGCTTCCTTATAAATGAATCTTCGTTCACTACTTACAATTCAGAGGAAGCAAATTGCAAGATTCAACTTGCAGCTTGCCTTAAATTATGAGGAAGCGATTTGCAAGTTTCAACTTGCAGCTTTTTTTCTATTAATTCGATATGGCAATGTATTGTAGAATGCGTTTTGAAATTTGAAATTATTGTGTCGTTGTTATTCATTTCTAATTCGCAATATCATATGAAAATACATTATTTTTGACGATATTTCATTCTAATTGTTAATTTTTATTTCATGTTTTCTGCGGTTATTTTGTCTTTCGGTTGTTTTGTCTGTCGGTTGTTTAATCGTTTGGTTGTTTTGTCTTGCGGTTTTGGTAATTTTGTCTCAGTTATTTTGCTCCCGGTTGAAAAGTCGCCCCCCCCCCCTGGCAGGTGGGATTCGGTGGAGTGCGCCCCGCGCGTGCTTCGACAGGCGTCGTGCGACATTTTGCGGTATTAAATTTTTTGAAAGTCAAAAATTAATCGGACGATTATTCGTTTCACCGCGATCGTGGATCATTTATTGTTGAAGAATTTTATTATTTTCGATCGCGCGAGATTTTGATTTTCTTTACGGCGCGAACTACGCAATAAAATAATTTTTTTTCACTCGATTTTGGGCTTGGTAAGGTTGCAAAAAGTATAACTGTCACTTACAGGTAGATGATTCTCGATGACATGATGTCCTTTCGAGCAGATCCTTCCCTCAGTCCAAGTCCTTGTCCTTGACCCTCTGGAGTTGCTGATGGACTGCTTGTCGCCTCCTTACGATGTCCTTGTTGTCGCGGGAGAACCAGGCTGGATTTCGACGTGTGCGTGTTGAATCGAGCGTTGGGTATGGTTTCACAGGCACTGTTTCACTTCAAACGGCACTGTCTAACGAGGTTAATTTCGTGACGACTGCGTGTCTCAAATTTTGGGTTTTCTCGCGCGCGTGCTGACGTTACTACATGTGTAAGCACCGCATAGCCAAGCTTAAGTAATCGCGACGACTGCGTGTCGGAATTTTTGTTACTTTTGGCTCTAGGTTTTAGTCTCGTTTTTTAATTCGCGACCGCACTGAATTTATTCCGGCAGATCCCACCGCTGCAATATTATGTTCCCGAAATTAACACGCGTTTCAGAAACGATGCGGATTGAAGGAGATATATGTTTTTATAGGGATCGTTTGCCGAATGAAGAGATTCATTCAATAAATTATTAATGGGTTTGAATTTATTTCACGATTGAGAGAATGAACCTGCGGTTCATCATACAGGTTCGCGATATCGCTCTACACTTATAGCGATGTCGCGCTGATAAAAACTTTGATCTCAAGGATATCGTATTCGCCCGTCGGGTGGTACAATCTATCTACTTGTTGGCGCGCATCGGGTTATCTCTTCCCGTCGTATCGCGAGCTGTGGTGCATGTAAGAAATACAAGTCTGGCAGGTCGTGACACGAGAGTCTTTTGGGGGAGATCTTTTTGATTCAAATTGAGTCCGATCGTCGCGATCGTCGTTCAACGGTCGCGTGATTCTATGTCAGCAATTTTGATGGTCACTCGCGGCCCGTATGTACTCGGAATCACGTGGTTGGTTCGCGTCATTTTCCTTCGGGTCATTGCACGATTTAACGTCAGCTTTTTATCGAAAGGAAGTGTTGAAATGATTTTGCGGCGGAATTCCGATAGTGTTGAATCAAGTTCGCGAGGAATTTTGTTTAAAATTAATTTTTATCCTAATATTATATTTCCTATATTATATATTTCCTATATTATAATCTCAATATTGAGTATAAAATATTATCGATTATGACGACGTGTTATAATTAATTTTGGTTAGCGATTTTCAATTTTTTGGGCACAACATTAATATGATTTGATAATTTTGAAAATTTCAGGGCACATCAACCGAAATTGGGGTATTGCAATGTCGGTACCGCTGTCATGACTATTTCTAATTGCTCAAATGCTGCGTCTCGAGCTGCTGTGCACTGAAATTTTCGCCCTTTCGCGCAAACTCCGTTAGTGGTTTGGCGATTTTAGAAAAATCTTGGTTAAACTTTCGATAATATACGGTCAACCCGAGGAACGATTGTACTCCTTTCACGTCGGTTGGGACGGGAATAGTACCTTGTGTACCATGAGGGAAAGAGGGCACGTTTAACCTCGAGCACGGATGTTTTCCGAACTAGTCGTAGCCGAGCGCACGAGGCGGAGACGAATTTTGAAAACCGCGCGAAGCGTTAAACGGTAACAAATTATTGTATAACTGATTGTAGAAAATATGTCATAAAATTTGATGACTCATCAAAATTATCAAAAGTTTAACTATGCTTAACGATGTTCAACTAAAGTCTAACTATGAAAATGACTTTTTTCACAATTTGTCTTCATTCCGAATGTTAACTGTGCAGTTGTAGAACACCATTTCCTTTTTGATCGGCGATGAATTCGATGTCGATGTCGACGTTGAACTAGATGGTTCGGTCACGACTATGGTTGCGCATGATGTTGTTTCGAGCGCTTTGGTTGTTGTTACTGAAGCCTCGGGGACGAGTGTCGATGTTGAGATTGATGGGAAATTAAGCGACGAAGAACCCAAGTTTCTAATCTTTGCCTTGTTGGCGATGGATTCTTCGATATAGCCTTTCGCCACACTGTTCGATTGCCATCCAACATGGCGTTATAAGGTGGTTATATTCGCCCCGGTATCAGCGAGCAGTGTTTCTGACGTTCGTCCGAAGGCATGGCCGGTGTACGATTCTGGATTTTTCAACTGCAGGAACGATGCAATTTCCTTCGGCATCTTCGAAAACTTATGGATGCCGATGACCTGGACTGTGCATTTTCCTTTTCGATAGTTAAAAAAGTAGTGGTCCGTTGAGATATGGGCTGGACGCAGCTCCGTGTACCTTTTGACGTAAGGTGTAAATTTTTCTGATATGACGAAGGTCCGTAGCTTCATCGTCTTAGTGATGGGGATATTCAAAACCAACAAATTTCCTTGCGTGGTCATGTCTTGAATTTCAATGTTAACCAACTTATTGCTGCGGCACGCACTGGCGATACCGAAGATCGAAGCAACCTGTAGTAAATGGGTCAAGTTCAGTTGGATAAAGAAATTACATATTTATGTAGTAAATCACATTATTTTTAAAATTACCTCTGTCGCCAAATATTCCTTGTCCGGAGCCTCAGTTAGAAATTTATCAATCTCGTCGGGTGAAAGACCTTTGTTACGCTGGCGGAACAATTTTATTCGGCCTGTGATAAAAAAGTAGGACCTTGCACATTGCTTCCTGATAATTTTGGACCGTTTTTAAAATTATTAAGATGTTAAGTAGAACCTTGCTCATCCCTTTTTCATCGTTTTACACATTTGCCAAAGATTCATCTATGAGGAACTATTTGTCGATAAATTTGTGGCTTCCTCATAGAGGAATATTCGGCAAATGTGTAAAATGATGAGAAAGCCATGAGCAAGGTTCTACTTAACATCTTAATAATTTTAAAAACGGTACAAAATTATGAGGAAGCAATGAGAAAGGTTCTACTTTGCATCCTTGTTTTTATATAAAATCCGCTCGTAAATATATCAAGCATGAATGTACGGGGAATTCCATGTCAAATCTAAAAAATTGGAAATCGTATGAAATCTAAAAGTCTGGATGGATTTTGTCATAAGCCAATACGAAACATCTTTCGATAATAGTACAACTTTATACCGATTTTGTCACCCGATATCTCGAAAATTGCGGAAGCTAGAGTGACCACACCTATTTTTGCAACTCTCATAAAATCTAAACGGCTAAATAGATTTCGCCCAAATTACATAACCAAACATCTTCCAATAGTAGTAGAAGTGTATACAATTTTAGCGATGTATCGAAAATTGTGGAAGCTGGAGCACGTCGATTTTTGAAAACTTTCAAAACGACATAAAATATGAATGGCTCGATGGATTTTGCCCAAATTCGATCGTAAACACCATTTGATAATAGTGCAACTGCTGTGCCAAATTTTAGTGCGATATCTAGAAATTGCGCCAGCTAGAGTGCGCACACCGTTTTTTACGCCTTTCAAAATTTCTTAGAACAAACTTGAAACTTAAAAATTATGAATTATGAAATTATTTGATTTTTCGAAGCTATGGCCTTTCGAATCATTTTCGTTCGAAGTTTATCAATATCAAAACGTTTATTTTCGAACCGTTGAGATTACAATGTACTGACCTCCCTGATACTTGAACGTTCGAATTGTTTAAATTCGACGAGAAAACCAGTCGAAGCGAAAAAATTCGGAGATTTCGATTTTCGAAACATTTAAATTCGAATTTAAAAAATTCGAAACCTTGGACCTTCGAAACATTAAAATTCGAAACTTCGAGACCCACCCCCTATCGTGTGACATGTGAAGGCAATGAGCCCTAAATTTATGTCATCCCCCAGTTCCGGGTTTCAGCATACCTTTTGTACAAGCTTTTCGGTTCCTCAAACTTTGTGCGATTATGAACAAAACTGGTCGACGTCCGTGTAATATCGTTATCCGTTCATTATTTACACATCCCATCCCTTTCGCTGGAATCTTCGCCTCGTGCAAATCCTAAACTTGTTGCTTCTTTATTTTGTTAAATGTTTCAGCGAGTTTAGTAGCGAGAGAGAGAGTTGCTTTGTGTATATGGCCACTGGGACAAAATATATCTTGTTACAAGAGTTGGACAGTAACGTTGTTTGATTAAAAGCTTAAATTGAGCAAACTCTGCTTAAAAGACAAGCTGCCGGATTAACAGGGTGGAATATTGGCGACGGGTAAACACTGTGTAATTGTTTTTCTGTAATCTTATTACGCACGTCGACGATCTCGCCACGTGGTCAGATAGAACAATCTTATTTGTTAATAGTCAAATGTGAGCAAAGAACTGAAAAACTGTGGTGATCAAAACTTGCGCAAAAACACTGTTTTTATGTCTCTTGATGATGCACTGGTGATAAAAAACTGTGTCTGTTGAACTCGGTGAGTAATCTGAAAAACGACGCGGCACACTGCACACCGGTTGCACGCCCAAAAGATAGGTTACGTGACTGGCTCACGTAACACGGCACTATTTGGTGGTGGTACGCACACTCCAACTGCAATATTCGCACTGATGATTTTCTAGATGAACCGTCCTCTAATGATGATGTACTGTGGTGAGTAAAACTGTGGCTATTTCGGCTTTTTTGAGAAAAAACCGAAGATAGGAAAAAACTTCGACCGCGAGGCGCAAAGTCTTCTTGAAGATGTAAATTTTCTCCAGATGGGGCACTCGAGCTTCAAATCCATCCCCGCGACACTTCGCCCTCTCGTGCGCCCGTGGAGCAAGTGGTATTCCACGAGAGCGACAATTGTGATTGGTCGGCCGGCCGGACGCCGGGCCGCCGGTGCGCGTCCAGGAGGTGCTGCCACCACACGATAGTGTGCCAGCGCCTTGAACCATGCCCACTTGGCTTACCGAACAAACGTTGAGTAGCAAGTTATCTCGTTTAGGGTTGCGAAGAGATCGAATGACTTGTGGTTGAATTTTGACATTAATAATTTTGGGTAGATAATGATGCTCGTGAAATCTCATGTTAATGCAGCTATATTCGATTGATCATTTAATTTTAACATGCTCGTCAAACTTGCTTTGCGTAGTCTCCGGAATACTTTTGGAATTTTAACGATAACATATACCGACACAAAATAGAACAGCGGGGTGCAATGGATAGGAGAAATTCAGAACCGAGAAGGTAAGCACACAATTTGTATTGCTTTATGTGACATACTTCACCTTGCAGGTTCATTGACAGTTCTCAAAAATTTCAAGCAAGGAATCGCCGCATACATGATTTTAACTTAATAATGATTGAGACGTACAACATGCCAAGTGTCCCTTGACATTGACTGGTCTTAATTATTTCAAGTAAGTTGAAAGTATGCATGAGATGATAGCCTGCTTCATATTGTTAAGACCCGTCGATGAACCTTCAATGGGGAATTTGTCATATAACCTAATTGTTAGCTTATCACGCATGCGATATTTGTACAATCCTATTGCTATCAAGACGATGGACGACAAAAACTCTCTCCATCTTTCTTGTTCCACAGCGAACACCGATGGCACTGTTCCTCTTGCACTTATAATTATCGTCCATCGCCTTAATCAATAATAATGGACACAACACGTAAGTCGAAGTCAATTGTGCGCATACTTTCTAATGAGCTCAAACTTATATTTAAAAAAAACACACCGATACCCTTTTAATTGTTAAATGTAAGATGTCTGATTATCAATAAACACAATCCCTTGTATTGCAGTGACCAGGAAAACAAGGTGGCTAACGTAAATAATAACAATTATGAAGATGCATATGATGGGTAAGTTACAAGAAGTTACTATATTTATTCATTCAAGGAATAATAGTTCTTGTCTTGCTATTTATTCTGAAATACATTATTCTTCTTTTCGTACCATTATGGAAATGTATACACTAAGGTTATGTCAATAACATATATTCACTGAGGTTATCGTTATGAATATATGTCAGATGAGATATCGGTAAATCACAAGTTTTTCTTTTCCAGTGGCCAGCTGGATGGTTTTCCACCGGGGCAGGACCGATTCAGCCGTCCTGGAAATTCGTGTAATCCGTAAGTTACTAAAAATTGCGACTTTTGTTTGCTCGTAGAACAACGGGATTTTCAACAGATAGCAACCCCCCGTTGCTGTCTGTTAAAAATCCTGTTTCAGCAGACAGATTTGAAGCAGGGAGAGTAAACGAGAGGTCGAACTCCAATCCCAAACAATTGGACAAAAATCCGTCGCGGACATAGTTCCGAGAGTCTCCGTTACAAGCGCTGCAACCGTCAGAGAATCCTCTGTGCTTGCACTATTGACGTACAGATAGGCATATGATACAGATAGGCTTCTGATGTCGTAGGAAAGTGTATTCGCGATAGAGCGAGGGAAGACGTGGTTTAACCTTTCGAGTTAAAGCTGATTACTCGAAATTGGTTGATATTATCTATGCATAGATAATTCATTCAATCAGCTTTGACTGGAAAGAGATTTTTTTAACTAAACCATGTCTTCTCTCGCTCTCTTGCGATTGAACTTTTTTCTACGGCATCAGCAATCGATATCTACGTGTCGATGGCTTGCACGCGGTGTAGCTGATGTTGCTCCCATATGACATATATAATATCGTCGTTGTGCTTTTCTCGGTTCAGCACTCGTATTGAAGACTCGGAACTACGTATCTGACCGATTGTTAACATATTTCCCTCAGGTCAACTCCAGACGATTTCGATCTCCTGTTATCGAGACTTCCTGATTTGAAGTAGATAATATAATGAATGAACAAAAAACATGTGGCAAAAAAACTTGGGCCCAATCGGACTATTTCAATGGGTTTCAAAATTATTATTTTTTCGATTTCGCACTCAGTTGACACCTAAGTGAAGAGATTTTGCGTTTTATTAACACGTACATTTTTCTTGTTTCAATCCAGAAATCGGTCGGATTCGTTAGGAGATGATCCGCCACACGCTGACACGGACCGCCACGATCGTCGACACGCCGACGACAACGGCAACAATCGTCGACGCTCCGACGGCAACGGCAACAATCATCGACTCGCCGACGACAATGGCGACAATAGTCGACGCGCCGACGACAACGGCAACAATCGTCGACGCGCCGACGATAACGGCCACGATCGTCGACGCGCTGACGACAACGGCCACGTTCGACGACGCGCCGACGACAGCGGCTATGATCGTCGACAGCCCGACGACAATAGCCACGATCGTCGGCGCGCCTGCGGCGACTGCTACAATTGTCGATACTACGATCGTCGACGCGCTGACGACTACAGCCAGGACGTCGACGCGCCGACAACTACGGCCAGCATTGCCGACGCGACGACTACGGCCAGGATCGTCGACGCGCCGACGACTACAGCCCGGATGGTCGACGCGCCGACGACTACGGCCAGGATCATCGACGCGCCGACAACGTCTACTATCTCCAGCAAGCCGCCAACGTCAACGGCCACGACCACCAAATAACGCGCAATAATGAGCCGAATGGCCAGCGCAGGGGTCGATGGGTGCGGGCTCGACAGGGAGGACAGGGAGGGGTTGGGGTCGAAATCCAGAACGAGCAATGTTTAGAAAGGGCAAAAACCCGAACGCGCAATGCTTCGAATGAAAATGTTCAGAAAGGGCAAAACTCCGAACGAGATTGTAGCGAACGTATTATATGCCGAACGCCTACCAGTCGGCGCGGTTTTCAACATTTCCCGACTTTCGAGCTTTCCCACGCGTAAACTATCAAGGTTAGATATATGCCGTCGCAGACTTTTTTATAGGAAATTCAATTCTCTACAACATTGTTTATGTGAACTTTTGGTCTATATAGCGTTGTTTATCCAGCGTTTGGACAGCAACAAAATAAAACGATAAAAAAATCGATGCATTCTTACCTTCCCAACAAAACGCTGGTTAAACAACGCTATATAGACCAAAAGTTTACATAAACAATGTTGTAGAGAATTGAATTTCCTATAAAGAAGTCATTGACGGCATATATCAAACTGTAATAATTTACGCTAATTTTTAAATTGAAGATAACTTCAAAAAATAAAAATCCGCCGCGGTTTTTGACATTTCCTGACTTTCGAGCTTTCCCATTCGTAAATTATCACAGATAGATATATGCCGTCACTGACTTTTTTATAGGAAATTCAATTCTCTACAACATTGTTTGTGTGAACTTTTGGTCTATATAGCGTTGTTTAACCAGCGTTTTGACGGGAAGGTAAGAATGCATCGATTTTTTTATCGTTTTATTTTGTTTCTGTCTAAACGCTGGATAAACAACGCTGTATTGTCGAAGCTCTTTCAAATGCGAAGTTACCTCGTAATTTTGGATATATATTTTTATGAAGGATAGAGGTTTAGGTTTTTTTTACGTAATGAAAAACTCGCGTTTTTGAGCCGTATAATTTTGTATGTTTATTGGCTCTTGTGGGAAAAGCCTTGCGGCATAAAAACCCACGATGATTTAAATATTATGTATTGTTGCGTATAAGGCCCGTTTGGCTCGTGCCATTGCGATCTCGCGCGTTTTGGTCTGAGTTTGTATGATGATACTCCGAAGAGCTGTATGTTCGATTTTTTATACTCCGAAGAGTCGTTTGATGATACTCCGAAGAGCTGTATGATGATACTCCGAAGAGCTGTTTTTTTATACTCCGAAGAGTCGTTTGTGTTGATACTCCGAAGAGTTGTATGTATTGATACTCCGAAGAGTTGCTTTTTTTATACTCCGAAGAGTCGGTTGTATTGACTCCGAAGAGCCGCTCGCACTGTCACTCCGAAGAGTCCTAGAGAAAGGGTCCAGGGCCCAGTCCCAGCGTGCTACTGACGATCGTCTCTCGTGGGACGACCGCGACCGACTGGTTGACATGCGCACGCTCGTCCAACTGATCGACAAGAAGTTTGGCATCCCTGTCGACCCGAGTTGGTCGAACGCGGCTGTTAGCGAGATCACAATGGCCCGAACGCAAACTACCCTGAGTTACCGAACAACGCTATATAGACCAAATGTTCACATGAACAATGTTGTAGAGAATTGAATTTCCTATAAAAAAAAACTACGATGGCATATATCTTACCTTGATAGTTTACGCGTGGGAAAGCTCGAAAGTCGGGAAATGTTGAAAACCGCGCCGACTGGTAGGCGTTCGGCATATAATACGTTCGCTACAATCTCATTCGGAGTTTTGCCCTTTCTGAACATTTTTATTCTAAGCATTGCGCGTTCGGGTTTTTGCCCTTTCTAAACATTGCTCGTTCTGGATTTCGACCCCAACCCATTCTTATCGTGTATAGATAGATTGAGGTTTCATTTTTTTCAGATATAATGTTTGATAGCGTTTTTTATTTCATTGTAGTTCATAGATAGGATAAGGATTCATTAAGAAAATTCTTTATAAAGTTTTTTATTTTATTATAGTTTATGAATAGTTAAAGGTTTTATTCCAATAAAATATGAAATACATCTATTTGAAAATTGAATGAAGATAACTCTAATGCAACGGTAGGGGGTAAGACGCGAAAAAGTGGTGATATCAGGGGTATCACTACATAGAGTAAGTAGAGTCACTAGTGTAAATATATGAACGGAATAAAGGAACGGAAGTTCTTGTTTCCCCTCGAAAAAACAATAGATTATGCAATACAATAGTCGCGAGAAAAGATGCAGCATATAATTCGTATGCGTTGGTCTTTTAGCCAATATGATAGAATGCTGCAAAACTTTTTTGTTTGAGGATATCGAACATTCATAACAAATGAACAGATCGTTACAGATACAGTTAAGCAGCGTATCGTTATAGATACAGATCGTTAAGCAGCTTCCAACGATTTGTTATCGAAGTTGTTATGTCCCCAAAATTGACACGCGTCTCAGAAAGGATGCGGGTTGGAGGGGATATATGTTTTTGTAGGGATCGTTTACCGAATGAAGAGTTTAACTCAATAAATTAACAATGGGTTTTGAATTTACTTTACGATGGAGGGAATGAACTGATCTTTGACCGGACGGGCTCGCGATATCGCTTTACATGTGTAGCGATGTTGCGTTGATAACAAACTTGATCTTATGGGTTTCGTATTCACCCGTCGCGTGGTACGAGTTATCTACTTGTCGGCGCGCGTCGGGTTATCTCCGCACGTCGCGTCGCGAGCCGTGATACATGTAAGAAATACAAGTCCAGCGGGTCGTGACGCGAGAGTCTTTTGGAGGAGGTCTTTTCGATTTGATGTTCCTGTTCAGACTGACAATCGATGCTTCGGATCGATCGTCGCGATCGTCGTTCAACGGTCGCGTGATTTTGTGTCAGCAATTTTGACGGTCACTCGCGGCGCGGGTGCACTCGAAAATGCATTTTTGACGGTCACTCGCGGCCCGTGTGCACTCGAAATTGCGTTGTTAGATCGGCGCAATGACCTTCGGGTCATTGCACGATTTAACGTCAGCTTTCTGTTGAAAGAAAGTGTCGAAATGATTTTGCGGCGGTATTCCGAAGTGTTGAAATGAGTTCGCGAGGAATTCCGTTCGGAATTAATTTTTATCCCAATAATATTTCCCAATAATATTCCCCAATAATATTTCCCAATAATATTTTCCAATAATATTTCCCGAGTAAAGTATGATTAATTATGACAATAGGTTATAATTAATTTAGTTTAACAATTTTGAATTTTTGGGGCACAACATCCCTCCCCCCTGAAAAGTAAGAATTTACACAGTGAATTTTTACTAGACGATTACATTGGAATTATTTCAAAATTGTAGGCCTTGGTTTCTTTGGCCGGACGCATCGGAAGTACTGGCCCAGCTGACGCGCGGTTTCGACTTCTTTCTCGTCATCTACATGCGCGCTTCGGCCTTCGCTCGGGGCGATGGCATCCAGGTTGATAGCAACAGTAGCGGAAGGCGACGGCTGCGCGTTTATTGACGCAAGACGCTTACGTTTTATTTTATACGCAACGTAACTGACCAGTACTGCCGTTGCGGTAAATATGTTCACGTACGTCCCGATCGCAAGGGAGTATCGTACGTGGTGATCGAACTTTTCGTCGATTTTTCTTTTGATATCTCGGATTTTTACTCCGAGATTTCGTAGTTCGGAAGGATTGCGGAATACATTTTTCAGGGTGATTGGGTGTTCACTTTCACTAGCTGCAGGCACGGTCCTTTCGATGTCTGTCAGGGAGAGATTTCCAGGCGGTAGGTAGTCCTCGTCGACCGCCTGCGTGATTCGTCTTCCTGTCCGGACGCTGAAACCTTGGGCAGTTACTATGCATACCCCTACCAAAGCCAATACCCCTATACCCGATAGTGATTCGTGGTAATTGATTTCGTTGTCGCATTTGATGTCGATTGGTTCGATTTCGGGTGCTATATACAACCATTTACCGGGCTTTTCCATAGTTATTATCACTGTTTGCGTTAAACTAATCGCCCGTTTTTCGCATTTTAACCCGCTATCGGTGTCGAGTTTCGCGTACGTACGCACTTCGTACGGTGCGTCGTCGGTTAACGGCAATGTCGGTTGTGAGCTGGGACAAACGTACAATGCATCTGTAATTTTACATTTCGCGATATCTGTCTTTGTCATGTGTATATAGTTTCTGTTTGCTTTGTCCACGACTACGAAATCTACGGTTGTGTCGATGTACACGAACGGGAGGGGGTATGTTTTACTAACGTGGTATCGGCGTTGGTTGAGGAGCGGGATGTCGATAACCACTACTACCGTGCCGTTACGGTAGTAAGCCATAATGTCCGCATGGTACCAAAGATCGCTCATTTTTCCTCTTTCCAGTTTTGCGGGAAACGAGCAACCTACCGGCAGGTGGGGCAGCGCGTCGGTAAGATACGGTCCGAGCTTCCTCGGTGGTAAAGTCGCGAAGTCGACTTTACCTTGCTCGATTCCCGTAATTAATCGGTTGAGCTCCTTGACGTCATCGAGGAGGGATTCCACGAGCACGCTCAAGGTCATAAGATTTTCGTCGACCCGCTGTCGTCTCGTAGCCCGACTCCATTCGTTGGAGATCCTCTTACCCATGAGAGAAACAAGATCTCTTAGTTTGAATTCATTTTGCTCGATGGTTCGTGCAGTGGAATTAAATATATCCATTGCACTTTCCACCACCTGTAATTGCTCATTAACCGCGACCTTGAGGGCTTGTTGATTGGCTCTGACCGCGATTATCTGGTTGTTTATTACTGCAGCATCATTGGCATCCATGTTGCCAGTAATGACCTTGACCACGGTCCCAAGTCCATTGATCATCCCCCTACGGTTTCGGACAGGGTGAGGTCCCAATAAATCACGGTATGTTTCGATACCGTCCGTGATTTTTTGCATTATCGGCGTTAACGCGTCTTTTACCGTGGTGCAGAATTCGTCGGTGTTAATCTCGTCTCGGCACGAGCGAAGCAAGGTGTCCACGTATCGCTACATCGACTCGGCGCGGTGTGCGAGCGGTTCCACATTCAGGGAGATAGCTAATCTCCACGTGGTTTCGGTTACGGTGAGGCTTCCGATTTCCTCGTAGAAGATGCCAGGGTTGCCGGTAAACTTGGATTTCACGTAATTTGGCATCGCTGCTCCGCTGTGTCTCCGATTGAGAGACAGCGCGATTAGCCTGCAACGGAAAAAGCCAAGTTACCGTGGGACTGCTGACTAAGGGTTTTTTGAGTGAGTTCTCCCACTCAAAAAATTCGTGCGCTTTGCGACGGTGGATCGAGAGCTCGCAGCTCATTAAACAAACGACTTTTGAATCGTTCGCTTCGTAAAAAAAAATTTTCTCAAATAAAATGCGTTGGTTTCGAACACCGACGTCGCGTTTCGTGGTGTTTCCGCCGTCGATGGACATCCCGTGGATGTATGAAGTAAGTGCGCGGCTGTTTAACGTGGTGATATCCATGATGATGATGTAATAAAATAATTTTAAAATTTGTTTTGTTTTGTTTTGTCTGTTTCAGCCCTTCGATCTGAGGTCACCCTCCGCGTTGTCCCCGGAGGGATGGGAAACGGTGTTCGATTTGGAGGTCAATCTTCCTCCGTGGCTCGTCGGCGCGCTACGGTGGGAGGTGCGGCGGCGACGCAACATTCGCGAGCGCCGTCGCGAGGGGTATGCGGCTGCCGACAACCTTTGGGGCGGCGACCTTAACATCGGTCGTCTATTCGGCGATGAATAGAAAGATGAAAAAAATATAATTTTTTTTTTGTAAAAAATTAAAAAATGTAATTTTTTTTTTTTTTGGTTTTTCGAGCGATCTGGCCCCAGTGGGGTCAAGTCGAATATATGTGACAATTTACTTAATCATCGGAGTGAAAAATTTTTTTTTCCTTCTTTCCCCTCTTCCCCCCTTTTTTTCTTGTTTTATGTTTTCGGAAATTTTTTTCATGTTTTCAGGATTTTAATGTTTTCAGCAATTTTTCATGTTTTTCAGGTTTTTTATGATTTTCAGCAATTTTTCATGTTTTTAGGATTTTTTATGAATTATATATATAATTTTTTTTTTTTGTATTCTTCTTTTTCTTCTTCTTCTTGTTCTTCTTCTTCGCTCGCGGCGGGCGGCCTGGGGCCGACGCGCGAGCAACATTTCTTATCTTTTCACGCGGCTCGTGTTCGACTCGGCCTCGGTGCACGAGAGCGGTTTTTTTTTTTTTTAACTCGATGCTCGACTAGAGTGTCGGTGGTCATGTGTGAGCGTGTGGGTATGCATGCATGCATTCATGCACACACACACATATATATACATATATATGCGTATAGGCATAATTTTTTTTTTTTTTTTTCAACTCAGTATATATATATATATATATATATATATATATATATATATATATATATATATGTATTTCTACGCGAATATATGCATCCTCATACCGGGGCATATACCCGCGCATGTGTGTGTGTTTTTTTTTAGTGATCCACGACCGGTTTGAGTCGGTTTGCGTGGACCCCGAGGTCTTTTCGCCCCCGTTTTATCACGTGGGTGACCGGGGTTCGTTTTTCCATTATTTCGAATGGGCCTACCCATTTCGGGGTGAGTTTGGCAGACCGGCCGCGGCGCACAGTTTCATCGTGCAGCAACACTGAATCGCCGACGCGGTATTCGGTCTGTCTCGCTCCGTTATCATACGTGTGCTTTGCTGTCTCTTTCGCACTCATTAAGTTGTTGCGGGCGATGCTCCACGACGCTCTCAGCCGCTCTCGCAACTCGTCGGCGTAATCGTCGAAAGAGAAGCTGGTTCGCGGCTCTTGTTTGACCGCAGTCGGTAGTGCCGCTGCCTGTCCGAACACGAGTTCGTGAGGCGACAATTTGGTTGCCGTGTGCGGAGTCGTGTTGTACGTGAAGATCGCGTACGGGAGCCACTCGTCCCAATCGCATTGTTTATCGTCTATGAAATGTCGCAAATATTCGGCGAGAGTGCGGTGCGATCGTTCTAGCACGCCGTTACTCTCGGGATGATATGCTGAGGTTTGTATTTTCTTTATTTTCAGCAATTTGCACATTCCTTTGAACGTTTTGCTCAAGAAATTCGTTCCTTGGTCGGACAGGATGATTTCCGGCATTCCGAAACGGCATATCACTTCCGCGACAAGCGCTCTAGCGACTGTATTGGCTTCTTGATTTTCTATTGCCATTGCAGCGCTATATTTTGTCAGAGCGTCTTGAAAGGTGAGTATATATTTGTTTCCCCTTGGGGATTCGGGTATCGGACCGACTATGTCTACGGCCGCTTTCTCGAATGCCCGGGACGGGGTGTCAGAAATGACCATTGGGGCACGCTCTTTCTCATGGAGCTTGTTCTTCTGACAGTTCAGACATCTCGTTACGTGCTCACGCACGTCACCACGGATGCTGGGCCAATCATATTTGGATCGGATCCGAGATAACGTTCGCTTGAGGCCCTGATGGCCGCCGAGGGGCGTGTCGTGATATTCACGCAATATCTGGGCCCGCTCCTCGGGGCGTGGGCACGTTATCTCCGGACGGAGGCCATTTTTCTTTTCAGCATGGCCGCCTTCGTCCTCTCCGGATAGCGAGCTATGCTCGTTATCGCTATTGCTGTCGCTCTCGCTCACCGCCTCCTCTCCGTCGCTCGCATTTGGTCGAGCGGGAGGGAGGGCGCGAGGGCCCCGTGTAGCGAGATCGCCTGCCCCGCCTGCTTCTCTCTCGCACGGCGGGGCAGTTGCGTTCTCGCTCTTTTCGTCTCTCCTCTTTGTGCCGTGGTTCGTAACATGCACATGGTTGCTACGAGGAGGTTCTTTCTCTGTTTCGCGCGTGGGGGAGATGTCGTTGCTCTCTCCCTTGCTTTTTGATACGCGCTCGCACGTGGGGGCCGTAGTATTTCCAGCTGGACGCTGGCATGTCTCTCCGTCCTTTACTTTTGACGTTTCGCAGCGTTTTTCACTCATCTTGGCGGTACTCTCTCCGCGGCCATTCGTGTCGTTCTCGGCGAGACGGAGACGCGCGCTGTTTTGTTGTCGCTCTTTCTCTCTCGCTCTCGTAACGGCGCATATGCGACTGAGCGCGTCAGCGTTCGTGTTTCTTTTTCCCGCTTTGTATCCGATCTTTAACACCGAACAACCACGTGAGAGGTTGATGATCCGTTGGGACGGTGAATCTGGTGCCATAAACGTATGGTGGGAATTGCGTTATTGTCCACACAATCGCGAGCAATTCTTTCTCGGTTGTGGTGTAGTTCTGTTCCGCCTTGTTTAAGGTACGACTAGCGTAACAGATAGGTAAATCTTCGCCGATTTTCCCCCGTGACAGGATAGCGCCGATGGCTTTATCGGACGCATCCGTGGTCACAACGAACGGTTTACCGAAATCCGGATATTGTAATATCGGTGCCGTCGTCATGACCGTTTTCAGCTGCTCGAAAGCCGCGTCTCGAACTGCAGTCCATTCGAACTTCGCGTCTTTCCGCACGAGTTCGGTTAGGGGCTTCGCGATTTTAGAAAAATCCCGTATAAATTTGCGGTAGTAGCCGGCCAACCCGAGAAAGGATTAAACACCTTTCACGTTGACCGGCACCGGGAAGTTTTTTACGGCTGCAACCGTTCCTGGGTAGGCTTGCACTCCGTCTTCGGAAATTATGTGGCCGAGATAATGCGTCTCTTTTCGGAGAAGTCGGCATTTGCTCGGCTGGAGGACCAATTGGGCTTCCCTGAGACGATGAAAAACTTCTTCCAATCGTCCATTGTGCTCCTGCAAGGTCTTACCGTGGATGACAATATCGTCCAGGTAGACGTAGCATTTTATTCCGTCCAGTCCCGCTAATACTGCGTTCATTAGCCTTTGGAATGTCGGAGGAGCATTTTTTAAACCAAAGGGCATTCGATTGTATTCGAAGTGTCCTTGGGGGATTGAAAAAGCCGTTTTTCCCTGTCCGCCGTCGCCATCGGTATTTGGTGAAAACCAGAGGCGAGATCGAGAGTGGAAAAATATCGAGATTTTCCCAACTGATCCAAAATTTCCGTGATATTGAGCAACGGATACGAGTCACCGACCATGTGAGTGCACGGCAATGTGTCCCCGGGGAGGTGAAATATGTCTTCGAATTCGAAAATAATTCCGTCGAGAGACAATACTTCTTCAGCGTTGAGGTGTGAGAGATCGAGTTCGCCTCGTAATCTCTCAAGGCGCTCGGCCCCGCGCCCCGCGCGCACCGCGTTTACGCTCAAGGCCTCGGCCGCGTTATCTTTCAGCGGCTCGAGTACTACGGTTGGTCGTAGTAGCGAGCACGTGCGTTTGCTGATGTTTACCAAGCTGACCGCGCACGTGCTACCTCTCGGCGGGGTGACGCATGCTCCCATAAAAACGTCTTTGTTTAGTTCTATTTTTTCGACGAGACCGATTGTTTTACTTTTTGTCTTTCCACGAACGATTGTTTCGCTTCGTGGAGGCAAAATAATTTTTTCGGTTCCGTCGATGAGGGGCATCTCGTGACCATATATTTTTATTTTTTCGCCACCGAGGATATCGGCTTTATGCTTTTTTATAAAGTCTATGCCGAGTAATCCATTTACTTCGAGCAGTACTCCGTCTTCCACCACGTAAAACCAATGTTTTCCGGTGACGGCCGGAACGTCGATGAGCACTTCCGCTTTGCATATCGGTCGAAACGTTATCCCCGATATGCCTTTAAGCGTTACATCCGTGTCCTCGATAATTGTTTCCAACTGCAAACAGCCGCGTTTAATCACGCAACATTGAGCTCCGGTGTCCGCTTTCAGGGTTATTATCCCGTCGGTGGAGCTCGGTGATTCGATATCAAAATCGCTGGCCGCTGACGCAGAAGGAAGCGAAACATTGAGTATTCGCAGCGTGCACTCATCAGCCAGCGCAGGTGCACTTTGCAATTGTTCATTGCCAGCACGCAGTAATTTTGTATCGTTTTCGCCGACCAACGACGCTTGTGGCGATCCATTGAGAAATCGCAACATGCGTCGGTTGCCCGGCGGCGGCGCCTGTTGGATTTCTCGGTCGATTTCCATTTGATTCTCCATTCGATTTTCCAGGCCGTCATCCAGGCTTGATTTCGAGACGAACGACAAGTTCAACAATCGTAACGTACGTTGGTTTCCGGTCGACGTCGCGTTTTCGTTTAGTTTATTTGCGATGGCCGACAGAGCGCTAATGGATATGGCGCCCAAAATTATTTTCCGGGAGCCATCCTGTTCCGATCTTTGCGACTGGCCGGGTTTTTTATTCGGCTTATTCGTCGGCTCGTTTCTCGCGGGACGTGGTGGGGGTTCGCGGGAGGATTGGTTCTTCGAATCTCGTTCTTTTGCGAGTCTCATCCTACAATCCTTCCACAAATGCCCCTTTTATGGCAATAACTGCACACGATTTCCACATTGTGGACAGTACGATTGTGATCGGGAGCGGGGAGACTTGCCCGTCCCGATCGTCGTGGACAATTTCTGGAAACGTGTGAGGAGTTGCCGCAGTGGAAACAGCCTCGACCGTCGTGACTCGGTCGCGAGCCACCGCTCCTCCGTTGGGGGACCGTCGAGGTTTCCCCGGAGCCCCTCTGGTGTATCATATTGCTGATTTCCAGGGCTCCATTCACGCACTCGTGCAGTGTCGCATAATTTCGAGCTCGCACGAGTAGCTGCACATCTCCACGCAAACCGTTTTCGAAATTCGCCTGAGCACTGCTTCTAGTCGAATCTTCGATAGTTCGTGCCTTGCCCGGCGTGGAAACGCGTTCGCACAATTTTCCTATCAGTTCAACCGTAATTTTTTCGGCTCGAGCTGCATAGAAAGCTACGCTTTCTCCGTTATTTTGTCGGAGGGAACTAAATTCCATCTGTAAGGCCGCCAGAGATTTTCTCATTCCGTACAGGGCCTCTAGCTCGGCCTTGAGCACGCCGAGCGTTTGGATGTTTTTGTGTTTTAGTTCCTGGGCCGGTCGACCAGTGATATTGCTAGATATAATTAATTCCAGCAATACCTCGTCGTCGTCGTACGTGACCCGGCGGAACACGGTTTCGCACGAGCGTATAAACTCGTCCAATTGGTCGGGACCACCTCCGGAAAATCATCGAACATGCTTGAGTGCTGTGTTTAGATCGATTGTCCGGCGTCCAGTGTTTTCCCGCGGATTCTGGTTCGCTCGTTGTGATTCGAGTTGATCCATCCGTTCTCGTAATTCGCGATTTTGGGTTTCCAAAATCCGAATTAACTCGTACGGGTCGCTGTTACATCACGGAGCGTTTCGGCCATGTCTCGACGCACCGTCGTATCATGAGTGGTCGATTGCATGCGCGAACGATCGTCTCCGCGACGGTCGGGTCCGGTACTATCCAGCACGTGCCATCGTGGCGAGTTATCTCGTCTCCGAGTAACATTGCGACTTAAATCGCGTCGGCGCGAATCGTCAATATTATCGTATCGACGTGAAGCGTCATTATCTACATCACGCCGGCGTGATTCGTTAGTCTCTAACCGTCGCCGCGATTCATTGTACTCAAAATCCCGACGACGTGCGTCGTCTTTGGGCGAATCGCGGTGGATGGTGTCTTGTTCGACCGAATCACGTTGAGGTATTTCGACATCCTCTAGGTCGTATCGCACCGTGGGGTTCGCGTTGCGATTATTTCTCGATATCTTCCGCGGTATTGCTCCGAGATTTCGCGGCAGACTGGGTCGAGCTAGGGCACTGCTTGGCTGATAATAATTTGCTCCGTTTCGGAGACTACGAATTTCTTCGTCGATCATGTCCTCCGTTACTGATCGACGCGTATTCCGACTTAATCGAGGGAGATCGAAATCGGATTCGATCGCTTCCGCGCGCGACCATCCGCGCTCAGTCGTGCCACCGAGTTGTCGTAGGTTATTCGACAACGCGGCCCGTTGGCCGGGGGGCATCGCTCCGTCCGGTGACACCTGATTCAAAGCCTCGTTCGTACGGAACGCGATGTCGTCGATGGCGGCATCGAGCATGGCCAGGGCGTTAACCTCCTCCCCCGGCAAGGGGGATTCGGTTGAATGCGCCCTGCGCGTGCTTCGACGGGGGTCGTTCGAAATTTTTCGTACAGAAATTTTTTTTTTTTAATTCCAAAATTGATCGGTCGATATGAAATATTTATCATAATTCTTTTTTCTATTTATCGCGGACGTAGATTAATTATTGTTAGAATTTTTCGCGACGGTCCGCGACCTCCCAGGTTCGATTTATTCAATTATCTTCGGTCGCGCAAAAATTTTGTTTACCCCCGGCGCGAACTACGCAATAATATAAATTTTTTCTCGACTCGATTTTGGCTTTGGTAGTAAGGTACAATATAACTGCCACTTACAGGATCCTTGTTGGCATGATGTCCTTCCGACCAACAAAATCACGCGACCGTCGTTCAATGGTCGCGTGATTTTGTGTCAGCAATTTTGACGGTCACTCGCGGCGCGGGTGCACTCGAAAATGCATTTTTGACGGTCACTCGCGGCCCGTGTGCACTCGAAATTGCGTGATTCGGTTGGCGCAATGACTTTTAGGTCATTGCACGATTTAACGTCAGCTTTCTGTTGAAAGAAAGTGTCGAAAGGATTTTGCGGTGGAATTCCGAAGTGTTGAAATAAGTTCGCGAGGAATTCCGTTCGGAATTAATTTTTATCCCAATAATATTTCCCAATAATATTTCCCGAGTAAAGTATGATTAATTATGACAATAGGTTATAATTAATTCAGTTCAACAATTTTGAATTTTTGGGGCACAACAAAGTACACCACGAGAAGGTAAACCAACATCGCACTTCACCTATAACTGATCATGACAATTAGTAAATGGTGTTAGTTCAATTATGTTGTATAAATACATATTTATAGTACTATGGGGAATTTGAATAACTTACCTAAATACACACTTGATCCAATTTCTGCGCCGGTTCTGCAAACTTGAATCACTATGAAAATGGAGTCAAAGAAGAGATTGTACAGCTGAAGATGTCTAAAACAATTGGATGCTGTAACTCAAACCGTTCTCAAGTTATACAAGTTTCAATTCTTTCCGAACCTATTACACACACAAATACATCAGGATGTTTTCTCAAAACGTCTTTTCTTGACATTTTACCACATTCTAAACATGATGACGAGATGTACGAAGCAAAAACGACCGACATATGATGTGTTGCTTATCATTTGTTAATTCTGCCTACTTAATAATGGTTAATTGAAGTAGAGATATATAATCTATTCAAGTATTACTACATTCATCAACACTGCGCAGCCGTTCCAGTTCTTCAAGTGCTTTTCCGTCGTGAGGATGATTAAATCATTCCTGTCTATCTAACTGGCAAATAGCAAGACCTGCAATGGATCGGACACGGCTGAGGGCTACATACGCTTGGCCTTTTACAGATAACTTTTTCCGTAAATAAACCACAGCTCTGTCTACAGTTGTACCTTGTAACTTATGCACCGTTACAGCCCAACTCAGTATTAGGGGCATCATTAAACGTTCTACATTCCCAAATTCCTTACTTGCCTGGTAGGTCACACTTACAGGCGAAATCCCAACTAATCCGGTCGTTTCTTTGAAACTCGACCCTACCGATGGATCATCGAACTGAATCAAAGCCTTTTTCGGCAACTCGCCAACTTCTAGTTGTTCTCTGCATAAAGCTGGCCACTGAAAACATCTAGCAACGCCTAAGGCTCCATTGACAAGTCCTTCAGAAACCCGAATACTATTTCGCAACATAACTCTACAACCAATTTCAAGCGTAATGGAATTCAATAATCCTCCAGTATCGTTTGGATCGGTTGGGACTGTAGCAGCCGGTGGCTTCTGTCCGTACGTTCGGGGCTCCCTAGACTCATTGCGAGCGTTGATGATATACACTTTTTCACGAGAAGCTAACAAGTCCATAATCCTATTATTATGCGCATCAACGAGTTTCAGCGTGGGAAACATTCGCACTGATGCTCCATCAGCAAATTCATCGACCTCTAATACTCGGGTCCTACTTAATAGAATTTCATACTGTTCTATAGTTATTTTGCCCATTCGTAAATTGTTCAGCAAGTCTACGAAGGGAGCATCATTTTGTTGCCGCATATTAGCGCGTAATTCGCACAATCCGAAGAAGCGCCACAAGTGCGGTTCAGCAACGTAATTCACAGGTTGAATGAAACACCAGCTGCCCTTAACCGGTGGCAACTCCATGATATCACCAAATACTATTACATGAATACCACCAAACGAAAGATCATTATTTTTCAATTCTTGCAACCGCAAATGGACAGAACGTAATATTTCGTACGACACCATTGAAATCTCATCTATGATGAGCCATCTAATATATTTCGACTTGCGTCTCAAGTCTTCAAGACGTTGTCCAGTTAGTTGTCTATATGCTGAAGCTTTTCCTTTTTCAATTCCCAATAAAAATGCCTGATAAATGGTGCGGCCATGAATTAAGCGAGCTGCCACGCCGGTCAAGGCACAAACTTCTACAAATGTTGCTTTCAGAAGCAAATCCACCGTTGGCACATAACAAACTCTAATTTGGTTCACTATCAATTTTAGCAAAAATGTTTTGCCGCAACCAGCCCCACCCGTAACAAACAGCTTGAGCGTATGCAGAGGCTGCCCGTTCGAACGGACGTCTTCACGAATTGCATTATTAATTTTTTCATAAAGCTGTTTTTGTTTAACATTCATGCTACGAACGGTGGCAGCTAATTCTTGAGCGGAAATTACATGTTCTTCCTCATTGTCATGAGCATCATCTCGAATATCAATGTCTTCTAAGATCGGCTCATACCCCCTAACGACTGCCTGAGTTATTTTAGAATGAGGGTCTACGTTACCATGATTATGAGGTTCGGTTTCCTCCATTGCCAAAACCTGCGCTATAACTTGCTGCAGGTCTCGTTCAAGATACTGGAACTGTTTAACGTTGCGACTAGGTAGTAGAGGTCGTGAAAGATTATGTTTTGCATTGAATGCATCTTCAGCACTATCATAACCGGCAAGAAGTTCTTCTTCATTTCTGGATGGAATGCGGGCAACGAGGTAGCTGTAAACGTATCCCTCCCTATCACCTGCTTGAGTATAATGTCTGGTTTTCAAAATTGCATCTCGACTGCGTTGTTTCATACGCATTCCATTCTGAAGGCGAATAATCTTGGATGTAGCAAGTGGTTCATCGGAATCAACGTCGACTTCATAGTCGCCATCTTCTTCATCTGCCTTATTGGACACATGCTCGTATCCAATAGCGAATTCAGCCAAACTTAATTCGTCCAAAATCTGTAGCCCCGCAACATAACGATCAAAGATATTCATATGTACTTCGCTTTCTCCGGTATAACACCGTAGCATGCGATATCTTTCTTCTGGAGGACATGTATTGACAAATACGACCTTTCTCGTGCTGTCTCTCAACTTTAGATGACAAAGACGAAATGCACATTCGGGTGCCGATAGTTATCTGTGTCGGAGGATTGCCATCGAAACTGCGAATAGTTGTTTTCTTGTATCCCCTCTGAAACGCTGGGCGTTTCGTATTACTTCTCTTACAGCCTCACCGGAATTTTTTGGTTTATCTTTGGAAGCATATTTAGTAGTATAATAAGCCACAGCAGTAACATTGGCACACGGTTGGATGTCCATATTACCTCGCCAGAGCATCATAAGAGTCGGGTTGTAATTATTGACGCATGTATCGCCAGCTGCTCGTTGCAAAATCGTTTTTTATCGTCCCTTATTCCTAATAGTTTAATCGGCATCAAGAATTTTCGTACTGTCGCTGCATTGTCTCGGAAAACCGAATCGGCATTGACGGTCTGGACGATTTGTATAACAAGTTGACGTATGATTGTGGATTCGCACGCGGTGAACTATTGCAGCAAGTTCTTCATTTTGCGGGTTTGAAGCACACGAAATTACTTTGTCAATCGCTGCAATTCCTTCACCAGTTTTAAATGATGACATTCCCTTATTCCAGCACAGCATATGCAAATGTGGGCTTCCTCGATTTTGCAATTCGATTCGCCACCAGTAATCGACTAACTTACCTCCCAATACTTTATCATCTCGCCTCACTATGCGCATAATCGCATGCGATCGCACCATGAATTGACGTGACAATGTCACAGGATGCTGTTAAATAAGCTTCATTTTATCGTCCCATCGCGAATCATCCGGGTTTTCTGTACCTCGAGCAGCTGCTATAAGACAAGTGTCAGCATATCCTTCCAGTTTAAATCATTACATTTTAATGTCACGAACCACGGTGGTGGCTCCAAATTTCGTACCATCGGTATTAAATCACTGCATGCTGACTGCTAATAAGCATTAGAGCCTCGCAAACCTCGCATCTGCAGGTGAACATTTTGCACCAATTCTGCAGGTGTTACATCACCCTGCCGCATTTCTAGACAAACGCGAATATTTTGACGCGCACGATAAAATTCCATAACAGACAAGGCATAGAATAAGTAATCGGTTCGTTGAAATCGACTACTCGCACTCCTGACCCGTGCTCGGCAATAATCAAGGGGAGTTATTTCAAATCGTCGTGCCGGTTCATGAAGCCCAATTCGACCAATTGGGAACAAATAAAACCAAGCCGATTCCTCTGCTCTTTGTTCAACATGCATCTGTAATTGTGGCGCTGTTTTCCGCTGCAAAGTCCGTAGTGGAACATTAGTTCCAAAATCATCATTATTAATTGAATATCCAGAAACTACAGAGTCGACCTGAGGAATACATTCGTCTATGGGTCTTAAGACTGACGTTATAACAATCAAATCATCGCCAATGCCTTCGGTATCGAGAGGTATATTTGCTTCCAATTGTGGAGTGTTTATGCATGTTGGCGACTGGATTACAACGTGAATTGGCGTTATCGAATACTGACCACCAAATATCGGATCACCAGATATATGTATATTACACTTCAACATCCTGAATAATGCGAAGAGCGAACGCCAATGAGAAGGCGAGGGCTGGTCACCGAACCACCGACGATCAGCAATGCACGATGAGCGCGCGAACAATCCGTTCGAGAGTAGGGGTCAGTATCACGCGAAAGACGGAACGCGACGCACGGGCGGTGAGCCGGGCGACATCACAACCGAGATCGAGCGAATGAGATGGAGACTCGGCACGTACTTAACGAATGGGAACAGCTCGCCGCGTGTTAACGAAACGTATCATGAAGCAATGCGTTATGGTGCGGAAGTGAACGTAGCGCTCAATAAAGTGTCGGAACAAATCACGAATGTGGGTGTACAAGGACAGTGTGTGCCGACGTACCATGTGATACCGGATCTCAGCCGTAATCTCGAGTTGGTTTCGGGAAACGGCCGCGGAGTACAACCAGGTGAATGGTTAGAAAACTTAGAACACATGCAGTTGATCCATGCGTGGCCCGACAATTACGTGCTTGAATCCGCGCGAATGCATCTCAAGGATGGAGCTCGTGAGTGGTATCGCGCACGCGCGCGCGAGTTAACGACGTGGTCAAACTTCCGAGAGGCATTTCGAAAAACGTTTCTCATTACGGAAAGTGTCACAACTAAGTGGGAATGTCTGTCCAGGAGGGTGCAACGCCAAGACGAGCTGGTTAGTGATTATTTTCATACAAAGTTTCGAATGTGCCGGGAATTGAGATTGACGGTTGACAAATCGAAAGAGCGAATAGTATCCGGGTTGTGTTCTGAAAAACTGTGCGCTTCGCTTATGATCGTAAGGCATCATTCGTTGGACGATCTACTACACGATATGATCGTGGGCGAACGAACGCTGGGCTTCTTTGCGAAGAATTCGCGATTACACAAAGACGAACCGCGAGGCAAGTCGCAAGGTGTATCATACGCGAACGTCGTAAAGAAACGCGACACGTCGAACAGTTTGGAGAAGAGAGTTTCAGTGCCACGAAAAAGTGACGAGACGGAGTGCAACAATTGTTTTAAATTCGGGCACATAGCGCGCGATTGTCCCGAACCGAGAAAACCCTTAAAGTGTCGTAAATGCGGAAAAATCGGTCACACCGAAAAACATTGTGTCGAAAAACAAAGTGTCGACCCAGTGAGTATAAACGAGGTGAGGGCTGACAAGTATAAAGACGGTGATAAATATATTAAAATAGTGAAGTTTGACGGGAAGGAGTTGCGCGCGTTAAATGATGTAGGTGCGCGTGTGAGCACAATAACGGCGATGCGAGTGATTGACAATGGGTTCGATACCATCCGCGCTCCGATGGAGCTAAAAGGGTGGGGAAACGCGAGCAATGTAGTAATTTCGCCGGGCTTTATCAAAGTAGACATAGAAGTGGACGGTGTGCTTGTTCCGGAGGTGCCAGTGAGAATCTTGCTCGATAACGTGCTGCCGTATTCGGTGTTGATTACACGCGATTTTACGGAAAGGCCGTGGGTTTCCTATCGGAAATTTGGGGATTGTTTCGAGTTCGACACACGAGAGGAAGGATACCACGAGGCGGTAGCGATCAACGAGCGAACGTGCGAGGGCGCCACAGTGTCGGGAGACGCGAAAATCCCGCCGGCAACCATTATTGCGTTGGTGTCAAGACTTCGAGAGAACAATACGCGGTGCCAATTTTGAACACTGGTAAGACTGAAAAACTGTTAAATGCGGGTAGACTAATAATTCGTGGACGAATTGAACCTTTACCAGTTGTGGAAAAGGCCGTTGTTTGTCGTCCAGTGCAACGAACGGACCTCAAAATAAGCGCAGAGCAACCAGAACATGCAACACGCGAGTTATTAGACATTTTGAATGATTATCGTGAATGTATTGCATTAAATATTTTCGAATTAGGCTGTGCGAAACATGTTGTCATGGATATTGTTAAGAAACCTAATAGTCGCCCTAGTGATGCTAAACCGTATCGTGCAAGCGACAGGGAAAGAGATGAAATGCGTGAGATAATCCGTGAATGGAAGGAGGCGGGAATAGTTCGAGAAACAGAATCACCGTACGCTAGCCCAGTATTGATGGTCAAAAAGAGATATGGTAGATCGCGTTTGGTGGCCGATTTCCGTCGGTTAAACAATCAGACAGAACGGGTACATTTTCCCTTACCTAACCTGGACGATCATCTTACGAAAATACGCGACAGTAAATTGTTTATCACCCTAGACTCAGCTCACGGTTATCTTCAGATTCCGCTTACGGAAAATGCGAAAGCTAAAACAGCCATAATCACTCCGGATGAAACGGTCGAGTTTACGAGAATGATATTCGGCTTGATGAATGGGCCGACCTATTTATCTTTATACCCGGCAAAAGCTGGGAAGACCTGAAAGAAAGACTGATATTAGTACTACAAGCATTACGGAAATCGGGATTAACAATTAATCTAGACGAATGTGAATTTTTACAGGAGCAAGTAACTTACGTGGGGTTCGAAATTAGTTCGAACGGGATCGAGCCCGGGAGCCCCAAAGAATCAACATGAGGTTCGAAGATTTTTGGGAATGGCTAGTTTTTTTCGTCGGCTCATACCGAGGTTTGCACATATCGCGACTCCACTACATGCTGTGTTGAAAAGAGAAAAGAAATATTTTCCATGGGGAAGCGAGGAACAAAACGCGTTAGAACGTTCAAAAGATACGATAGCGAGTAGTCCCGTGCTGCAACCCTTCGATCCAACGCGAAAAACGGAACTGCATACGGATGCAAGCGCAATAGGGCTAGGAGCCCTGTTACTACAACGAGACGAGTCGAAAAGATTACGTTTGGTATATGCAATAAGTAGACGTACGAGCGCGGTCGAACAAAATTATCACTCGAGCAAGCTGGAGTTCTTGACGATCGTCTGGGCCGTTGCCCGACTACGCCCAATTTTGATTAACATAACATTTACTATCGTCACTGATTGTCAGGCGTTAATGCACATGAGTACTACGCGTACGATTAATCCGCAAATAATTCGCTGGAGTAACTAGTTAACTGAATTCGATTTCGAAATAGTGCACGAACCAGGGGAGCGTATGGCTCATGCGGACGCATTAAGTCGAGCGCCAGTCGAAGGCAGCGAAGCAAG
>OY759161.1:3344093-3526593 GCA_963662125.1 Diplazon laetatorius
CCAATGTCGTCAGCAAGATCGGCTGGAACCCAGTGACTTTGATGTAGAATTTTTTGGACCAATTTCGACCCAGTGGATTCAGTCCCTGTGTTTCATCGATTACGACGACCGGAAAAATACCTTTGAAACTTTTATACTCAACCTCAACGTTTGCAACTCCGATTATTTTTATTGGTCTGTTACCGTACGCCCTTAATCCGACAGAATCCGCCCCCATGGGTTATTCTTCAGACCAAATTTCGTGGTACGTTTGTTTATTTATCAGCGTCATTTTGGCGCCGTTGTCGACCTCCATAGCGCTTTTTCTTGAGTCTAGTCTGACATATGTAATATCCACCTTTGAGCTGTCAATCGTTCGTACGCTCGAAACATTATAAATGAATGAATCATCGTCGCTGCTGGCAGGCTCAATTCGGGCGTGTACGTGGTGAGTCTGCCTCGGACTTTCCTTTCGGCGTTAGTCGGTTTTTCTTTCTGATTCGACTTCTTTATCCGGC
Organism: Diplazon laetatorius; assembly: GCA_963662125.1. NCBI lineage: Eukaryota > Metazoa > Arthropoda > Insecta > Hymenoptera > Ichneumonidae > Diplazon > Diplazon laetatorius. The sequence goes on from OY759161.1 coordinate 3,344,591, forward strand.
ATACTCTGTCGATGTGTCCGGTTTTGTTACGGAATTTGCAAGTAGCTTCTTTGAAGTAGCATTTGTCTTGTGTGGGTTTTTCCATCGCATCTTAAACAAGGTTTTTTATTTTCACAATTATCTTTGGTGGTACCCTGATTCTTAATTTGTTTTTTCTTTTGATAAACTTTTTGGATATAGTTATCCCCGTTTTTTAACAATTTTGCTTCCTCATAGAGGAAGCTTTGTTTTCGTGGAATTTTTTTTTTGAGATGTTCATGAAAACGTGTTCAGTATGTCTCAAAACACCTGAAAAACACATTTAGAAAAAATGTCCGGATGTATGTGTGTGTATGTGCGTGTGTGTGTGTGTGTGTGTGTGTGTAGGTATGTATGTGTGTTTGAACATTGGTTGAACGCTCACAACTTGAGAACGGCTCGAGATATCAAGCTGAAATTTGTCACACATGTGGAGGGTTTACGGCGCATAGCACAATTTAATTTTTGGAAAAATCTATCAAGTTCCTTTGTTTTTACAGCATTTTTTGCAAATTCAAAAATTTATTTTTGGTCTCTACCTCCCACAATTTTAGAGATATCGAGCTCAAATTCAGTATAATGTTGTACGAGTACAGGGAGATGCTCGATACCGAATTTGGAAAAAGAAAAAGCTTCCTCTATGAGGAAGCCAAAATTGATCGACACATAGTTCTTCATAGAGGAATCTTTGGCAAATGTGTAAAATGATAAGGAAGCCATGATCAAGGTTCTACTTTACATCTCGATAATTTAAAAACGGTACAAATTTATGAGGAAGCAATGTGCAAGGTTCTACTTTGCACCCTTGTTGTTGCAGCTTCGGTGATTCTACACTGCACGCAATCTCAATCGGTCCGTCGATGGTTAATTCATCTCTATTCGTCGGACTGACAGATTCTTCATGACGCCTGCAGAGGTATTGTGCATTTCTCCGTCTTTGATTCCTGCCACAAACCAATCTCGCAGCATAATGTCGGGTGGGAGTTTTTTCTCTGCTCCCCCAAACTTGCAATCATAAGCAAGCTTGCGTAGTTCTCGCACGAAATGTTTCAATGATTCACTCGATTATTGGTCTCACTTGTTGAATTTCACTCGACCTAGTAACTCATTAATGGGTTTGCCAAAGTGTGCGGAGCATTTTTCTATTCAAGTTTTATGATCTACTTCTTTAGGCACGGCGGGGAAGTTTAAAGACTTAATGATCGAGTAAGCTTTGTCGCCGACCGCAGTGTACAAGGTACATCGTTTTTGCGTGTCAGTCGATATTCTATTCTCTTCGCAATAAAACTCAAAACGCTCTAACCACTCTTCCCATTTACCTGTAGTTGTGTTGAATTCGGAGAGCTTTCCAATGGAAGCCATTATTGACGACTCTGTGCCCACGGTTTCAGGATCACGTGTATCCAGTGATTTTTGTTGAGTCTATTCACCTTTTGGAACGCTGGTTCCGGCGATGAGGTCGGCGGCAACGGCGGTTTTTTCTTCGTCGCTTTCCGTATTGTGGAACTCGTTGGAATCATCAAGTTTGATGTTTTTTGGCGATTTTTCCCTGGGTCTGACATGCCCTAATTGTAACGTATACTATGGTACCGGCCTTAACCTCTTACCCACGGAACGTGTGAATCGAAGTGTATAGACCCTTTTTCTTATTGTATCAAAAGATGTTACAAGTAGTCCTCGTCGCCAATGTTATGTCCGATAGGTCGAGGTGACAATGATGGAGGTGAGCCAGTTGATTAATTAAACATTGTAACACGGTTTTTACACCGCGCACCTTCGCCGCTCCTCCGTGATCAACCCTGGGCGCCAGCCGCCAAACGACGACCCTTAAAACTGTCCCGATGCGACTCGGGTCCGACTGAGGGGGTGGGTTGGCCACGGGGAGACGATGCGGCTCAACAAAAAAAAACAATCGGCAGCTCAGCCTCATCGACGGGTAGAGGGGCGTGGGCCGAAACACGACGGAATAACCCGAAATAAACAAAACCATGTGACACAGGTATTCTTTATCAGATGTACGTTTATTCCACTGTCGACAATCTTCGACAGCGCAACACAACAGTTTTTGCGAGTGACCAAATTACAACATTTCGACGGACGACCTTCGGGCGAACCCAGACTCTATACAACACAACTTGCTTCGGATTTTCTGGCCAGTCGCGGCTCCCTCGACTCGACAATTACAACAACGACTCTCGACCCAGGGTCGGCGATAACTTAAGCTTACGTCGAAGTGATTCCCCGAGGGCTTTGTACACAATCAGGGCGCTCGAATTCCTCCGTATAGTCCAGGCAAAATATCGCGCGATTATCGACTTCTCGGTACTGTTTACCAACATAACAGTAGCACAATTGCTTATTTGAACGATTCTACGGATACCCGACAATTTACTTCATAAACATGGACATGGTTTACCCTAGGCGAATCTAACGTACACGACTCTTAAGGAAACGCGATGATATTTACAATTTACGACAACTACAATTACGGGACAAATTTTTACAAGTACGCGAGCTCGCTAATTCTCCCAACCAGACGTCTCTGGCCCCGCTGTCTACGATGGATATGCCAAAATACCGGACTCTTCTTTTTATTGACTCGTTCCGATAACGATCGACCGTACGGGTCTCACAAATATTTCGAGGTTCCCACCTACGGTAGACATGACAAAATATCGGACCGTTCAAAAGAAACTTTCCGATAACGATCGGTGGTCGAACCCCCCGGATATTCCCCGTAGCCGTCCGGTACGTCCCGCGTGTCCCCCTTTCCGGTACGACAACTGCACGAGTCCCACAAATTATCTCGATAGCTCCCACCTACGCTAGATATGACAAAATACCGGACTGTTCAAAAGAAAACTCTCCGATAACGATCGGCAGACGAGCTTACGCGGATGGTTCCTGACACGCGTAACGTACCCAACGCGAATCACACAAAAACAAAAGACACATGCGCTAAATAAATACGATTCATACAAATTAATCCGTACAACCCAAACAACTCCTCATAATTAACCATAACGGCTATCCAACATGTAATCTATTTAACAAAACGGAAACCATACGATACGACGACAATGTTGGAACTCTTCGGAGTGCGGAAACCGGGCTCTCTTCGCCTCTCCCCTCCTCCGTACCCGACCGTGACTCATTAATTCTAAATTTCGGAATTTATTTTACAATTTCAAAATTTCTATTTTTGACTCAAGCAACTTTTCGTTCGGCCTCCAAGGCTCACTAGTGGACCATCGAGTAATTCCCTCCCATCGACAGCTCTTGTGGCACGTGGCGTATTGTTTCAGTGGTCGCCACGTGGTAGAGTTTAATCAACGACGACTCGCCCCGTAGGGTCGAATCACGATAGCTTTACCCCACAAGACGGTGTCGGCCATGCGACAATTATTGGGATTAGTAACGGGAAAAAGTTTGACACACGATGTCCGACAACTCGAGTCAAAAACCGGCTACGTTACCCACGAGTCCACTGGGACTGATCCGCTGATGACTGTGTCCCCTCCGGGAGGTGCGTTGTAGAGGAAAACTGAGGCGATCCACCTCCGGTGAGAGCTGGGCGAAGAGAGAGCGACTCGATGCTTGACCGAGGGGCCCTCGGCCGATGTGACCCACGCGACCACGAGTCGCGAATTTTCTAATTCTGTCCTCTCGCGGCTTCGACTGCGACTATTATCCCCTCTCCCACGGCGATCTGTCCCTCTCCCTCCTCAGACGATTTTGCCGACCGTACCGGTAGCACGACAACTTTGCTATGGCCGATGATAAGTAACTCTCATGGATGGTGAGTTACCGGCTCAGTTACGGCACGGTAGAGAGCGATGTTACTTCGCCCGTTGAATTCATGCGCTTGGCCCCGTTGTAACGTTGCACGCCTGGAGGGAGGTGACGATTAGATGATGAGGTCCGAGATGATTCGCATTCTGGTGTTCCGACCGAGGAATGATCGGTCGGGCACCCCAACGTCCAACGGCATTCCTCCGCTGACCGATGGGTAGAAGACGATCCCGGGTAGATCGCCATGGTGGGGGGGTGTGTTTCCGTCCTCTTCATACGCTGCGTCGCCGCAGTACCCAGTGGTCTCGTGCATCATACAGTAACAATAGAAATCGCAGACAAAAAAAAAGACATTAATGTTTCCCTTAACATTAACCTAATTAGTCTCACGGGACTCAAGGTAGCACGGGTACGGAGGGAATTTGGCCGAAGGTGGATGTCCGACAGCTGGCATAAGCTCGATAGCCCAAGGAACGGGGTGTCAGAAAAACACCACGTTACAATACTTCCCCCCCAGGGAGGACGAACAGTCCTGGCTGCCCCGCAGCCGGTCATGACCCGCCGCCCACTCGTGCACGGGAACAGGTGAGGACAAAAGGAGTTTTAATTGTCACATGGAATGCGTAAGACTTACCCGATGTTCCGGAATTCTAGGTTTACCATTCTTCACTCGTCCGTCAGAGGTTGGAGAGGCTTGCCCGCCCAGTCCCGCACTCCTCTACCGCTGCCCGTTGTCGGGCTTTCGACGCTCTCCTGAAATTAACCTACTATCTCAACTACGGGGGAAGGCAAATTAATGACTCATTAACTCGACCTATTCTCTTAAATTCTCCTGTTTCTTTCCTTTTCGTTTATTTGTTCCCTTTATTTACACGCCTGCAGGTCAGGGTTACCCTGCTCTCCCTCACGACCACGACAACGTTAACGCGGCTTTCCGGCCTTCTGGAGGTCTTCTCTCGTGACATGGCCGACGCCCGGAACGTATGGGCCTTGTTCCCTCCACTTGTCGCGACAGCTCGGGCAGTTCTTCACGGTGTGGCCGATCCACCCACAACGAAAACAGTGGTCTGGGCGTGGAGGTGCGGAACAAAGGGCGCGGATGTGGGCTCCTCCGCAATTCCAACACCCATCCCTGCACATGTATCCGGCCGGCTTGGTTGGGCCTCCGCGACTGGTTTTCGGTGGTGCCGTGGTTGGCACGTTTCCCTCGGTGGTGGCATTTTTCCCTGGGGGGCTGACGGCCCTCTTCGGGGCCCGTATAGGCGAGGGGTTCATCCAGCGGCCCCGGCCACGGGTCGGTGTCGGTTGCCAAGGTTCAGGGGGTGGTGTTGGCATCGCTCTCATGGACGACAAGATTTCGTCCCACGGATCCGGGGTTAGAGGTGGGGTCTCGCCCACCAGTCAGGTCCACTGCCGGTCCCGTAGCTCATGGGCGCGAGATCGAAGTCCGACGTTCCCATCCGCTGCGTACGGTTACAGCCTGGCATGGCTTCCGAGGCCTGGGAAGCCTGGTCGGACACGATCTTCACCGACGTCTGCACCGCCTTGTCTGACCGCTCTGGCGGTTCGGTTTGCGTTGACCTTTCCCTGCCCGCTTGCTCGTAACGACAGCTCGATCGGTCAGTTTGTGTGGCCGCCTCGCGGCTCTGGATCTCTCGGACGACCGCACCGCGGGTGGTGTAACGGCGCTCTTCATATAGGGCCCTCGTCTCCGTGAGCACCTCCACCAGACCCGGATAGTCGCTCTGTATGCCCGCGATGACGTCCAACCATGGGTCCAAGTTCGCCAGTAGGGCGTCCTCCCAGTGACGTTTCGGTGGCATCCTGCGGCGAGGTTCCGACAGCGGTGGTTTCCTCTGAAAAGTCCGAAAGGGTGCTAGATTCGGGATCGGGGGGCGAAAGGTATCTTTTTAAGTCCTGCACTGAAATTTTACCCATGGGCTCATTTTTCAAATTCGATAGCTCGTATACGACGGGTGATAGGACAGTTCGGATCACGAAGGGTCCTTCGAAACGGTTGGTGAGTTTCGCGGCGATGTTTTGCGCAGCCGACGATAACACGCGATTCCTTCTCAACACAAGGTCCCCGACTAGGTATCGTTCGTCCCGTCGCTTGCGGTTATAGTAACCAGCTTGTCGGTGGTAGGCCTCCTCGAGATTGCGGGCGACCCAGTCGCGGATCAACTCGAGGCGATGATGGCGGTCAGCCCATGCCTCGGGGGGTTGGGGTTCTAGCGGTAGGGGTCCCTCGATTTTCCGTCGCAAGGTACGCTGGGAAGGGGGTTCTCGCCCGAAGTTTAAAAATGATGGGCTAAATTTGGTGGAATCGTGACGAGCCGTATTATACGCGAAACGGAATTCGCTTAAGTGGTGGTCCCACTCGCGGTGGTCTTTCTGGAGGAACGCGATTATCATGGTTTTCAACACTCGGTTTACTCGCTCCACGGGGTTCGCCTGGGGGTGGTACGGAGGGGTGGTGGAGTGGTAGATGCCATACTCCGTCGACAACTCGCGGAGGGTTTTGTTGACGAACTCCGTGCCATTATCAGTGAGGAGCACCGCCGGGGTTCCCCACCGGGATACGATCAACTCCTCAAACGCTTCCCGAATCTTGGCTCCGGTGGCTCGCCGAAGCGGACAGACTTCCACCCATTTTGTGAAAAGATCTTGCATCACAAGGACGTAAGCGAACCCCCCCTTACTCGGGGGAAACGGCCCCATTATGTCGGCGGCAACGACAGCCCAGGGTTCCTCCACGCGTCGGCGGCCCATCAGCCCCGCTGGCCGCGTTTGTTCTACCTTAGCCTTCTGACAAACCGTGCAGCGGCGCACGAACTCGACTACGCTCCGGTGCATGCCCGGCCAGTAATACGACAGCGCTAACCGGTGGAAGGTTTTGTCCACGCCTGGATGGCCGGCCTGGGGTTCGCTATGACATTCCTCGAGTGCCGCCGGTTGGGATTTGGTTGGCAACGCTAATTTCCACTCATTTAGGTCGTTTGTAAGGGTCGAGATCAGGGAATCGGGTTTTAAACGATAGAATCGGTCACCGACCAACTTCCAGTCCGGTAGCCGGTCGGGGTTGTCCAGCAGTTCGGTCTTGCGGAGGGAATACCAGTCCATCGACTCCGACAGCCCGTTACAATATTCGGATTCACCCTCGAACATGCGGGATAACGCGTCGGGTACGTGATGTTCTGCCCCTTTTCGATGTTCTACGGTGTAATCGTATTGTAACAGCGTTAGTGCTCAACGGGCTAACCTCCCTACGGGATCCTTTAAGTTATGGAGCCAGCGTAACGCACTATGATCGGTGATTACCGTGAATCGGTATCCCTCTACATATGGTCGAAACTTCCCGACAGCCCACACGACAGCCAAGCACTCCTGCTCCGTGGTCCCGTAATTTTTCTCGGCGGCGTTTAAGGTACGACTCGCGAATGCCACGGGGTGTTCTTCCCCCCCGACCTTCTGCGTAAGGACGGCCCCTAGTCCTACGGAGCTAGAATCGGTCTGAATCACGAACGGAAGGCTGAAGTTAGGGCACACCAGGGTGGGAGCGCGTATCAACTTATCTCGGATCTTATCGAAATCGTCTTGTTGTTCGTTAGCCCACTCCCAGGGTTGTTGTTTCTTTAGCAACCGGGTGATTGGCTCGGCGAGGGTGGCGAATTCGGGTATAAAACGGCGATACCAAGAGGCCATTCCCAGGAATCGTCTGACAGCTAGAAGGTTCTTTGGAGCCGGGTAAGTGAGGATAGGAGCGGTTTTATCGGGATCGACCTGGAGTCCGTCGCGATTCACCAGAAAACCGAGGTACTTGACTTGGGACCTGCAGAACTCGCACTTCTTGGGGTTGATCAGTAGGCCGGCTTCGGTAATTTTTTCAAACACTCGCTTGAGCCAGACGAGGTGGTCATTGAAATCTTCCGTTACGACTATAATGTCATCGAGGTAGGCAAAAACGTGGGGTTCCATACTGGCGCTAATCAGCCGGTCCTGTAACCGTTGGAAGGTCGCTGGGGCTCCCGTGAGACCGAACGGCATACGGGTGAACTGGTATGATCCTCGCCCGGGTAACGTGAACGCCGTTATCTCCCGACTGTTTTTCGCGAGGGGAATTTGAAAATAGGCCTGGCTCAGGTCGATGGTGGAAATGTAGCGAGCTCGACGGAGTTGGTCGAGTATCTGGCTCATAAAAGGTAGTGGGTAGGCGTCTTTGTTCTAAACCGCGTTCACCGCTCGGAAATCTAAACAAAACCGCCGGGACCCGTCCGGTTTGCGGACCATCACGATGGGGCTGGACCATTGTCTGATCGAACACACGACTCCCACGTCGATCGTGTGTTCGATCAGGGTAGTGAGTCCCGGGTTTGAAGCTAACCGGGGAAGCTGGACCCCCAGGAAGAGGTCCAACTCCTCCGCTTCGGAGGGCGACAACTCTTGTAAACCGCAGCAGAACTCTGCCGGATTGCGGTTGACGACGCGGTCAAACTCATACTCCGTACGAGGAGCATCATCGAACCACCAACGGAAACGACGGAAACTCACTGATATCCCGAATTGATGGAGGCTGTCTAGGCCGAGGGCTAACGACATCGCGAGAGTTGGTACCACGCGTGCAGTGATGGGGTAGTTCCTGTCGCGAATTTTCAGAGGCACGACGACCTCTTCGTTCACGGTGGCGAGACCCCCAGTGGCGGTTCCCACCGTGGTGGGGTTCGTGGGGTTGCGTTGGAGGTGGAGTCGCTCAACAAGGTCGATCGCCGTGGGTCCGAGAAAAGTTCGGTTGGCGCCACAATCCACCAGAGCCAGTACAGGTTCATGGAGTATCCATACGGTCAAAAATAACAAGACCTTGGTCATTTCGGGGTCGACAGCGGCGAACGATAACTCCTCCACGCCTCCGTGACCACAACCATACTCGGGGATCACCGAGGTCGGGACCCTGCTCCCCGTCCATTTGGGCCCCGGTTCGCGTTTCCCGCACACGTAGTGCAGTTGGGCTTCGTGACCCCTGCGGTGCCACAACCCCAACAGTAGGTAGTTTGGGGTTTAGGACAGTGCAACCCACGGTGTCCCTCCTCCTGACAGTTCCAACACTTTTCCCGTGGGGAAGTGGTGAAACGGTCGGTGGTGATTGCCGCGACAAACTCGGGGTCCGCGAGAAACGGATTGGTAGGCCACGCGGGGGTGGGTGGTGAATTTCTCGGGTTTTCCGGGGATGTTTGGTTCACCGGTGGCGGTTCGGGACCATAGCTAGGTGGTTCGGTGGAATTATTCGGAGGGGTCTCGACAGCACTGTACGCGTGAGCTTTCCGCGGGGGTCGGTAGGCCAGATCAGGGAACATTGAACGTTCGGCGGCTGGTGGTGGTCGGTACGTGGTCGCGGCTTGGTAGCTACGTTCGGCGCGAACCGCGTAGGACTCGAGGGTACGGAAGTCGACCGCGTGGGCGCGGGGTACCGCGACCTGCAACCGCGGTAGCATGTTTCGGTGGGCCTGATGTACTTGCTCAGCGGTGGACCAAGCAGGTTTTAAACGGTCTAATAGTCCCCGCAGGCAGGTTAGATAGTCTGCTACGGGTTCTCTGTCCTCCTGCGTACGACGTAAGATTTCGTCGCGCAGTGCGAACTGGAAATCCGGGTCTCCGAAACGACAGCGCCACGCTTCCTCGAACTCTCCCCAGGATTGCCACTGCTGGCGTTCCGTGCGAAACGACTGTAAGGCGATCCCTTCCAAGAAAAACGGAAGACAACGTATGATGGACCCGTCTTCTACCGGGATTAATTCGCGGCCTTCCTCGATGCGGTTGAGGAAAGCCTCCGCGTCTTCCCCGGGTCTACCCGCGAACTTCAGATTCCACTTTCGCAACGTATTGTACACGGCGGTGGCATTGCCAGGCGACAGCTGGAAGTGGTGGGGTGGTGGGTCGACAACACGGGGTTCGTACCAACGGTCCCCTGGGGCCCGGGGCGCATGCGTGGAAGATGCGAGGCCGGCTTCGAAAGGCAAAAACTGGCTGGAATTTGGGGACAGTTCGGGGTGTGGGGCGCGGTTCGCGACATCGACGGGAAAACTCCTGAAATCCCTCCCCGGAGGGTGTGCTGAGTCGGGTCGGGGGTTCGGTAGCTCGGGAACTTCTACCCCCATCGCCCCTTGCTCGCCGGCGTCCTCGGTCCCATTATTCGGCCTAGAGCCTAATCCCGGTGTCCCGTCATGGTGGTTCCGCGTTTCATGCGTTACGGAACCTCCGGGGGGTAAAGATGGGCCCAACGTTCCCCGTCCTAGGGACGCGTCCCGCAGGGCGTTTAGGTGGTGTATCACCCGTTGCCGGAGCGTTGGGGTTGTTCCTTCCTCGGATAACTCGCGGCATTTTATCTCGTACATCAACCCCTGCCGGTCAAGGGCGTACACCCACGAATGCTCCAGGTTGGTATCCGACAGCATTGTTCCCCGGGTAGGGTCGTGGAACGCTGAGTTCCCAGTCTCGTTGAAACGACTGGCCTTAACCTTTGCTTTAATGTTATTCAAGACCCTTCAACTTCACCCGACTCAGATCGACTTAAATTTAATTTAATTCAATTCAATTCAATTTAATTCAATTTAATTTAATTTAATTTAATTCAATCTAATCTATTTTAATTTAATGTAATTCAATTCAATTCAATTTAATTTAATTTAATTTAATTTAATTTAATTTAATTTAATTTAATTTAATTTAATTTAATTTAATTTAATTTAATTTAATTTAATTTAATTTAATTTAATTTAATTTAATTTAATTTAATTTAATTTAATTTAATTTAATTTAATTTAATTTAATTTAATTTAATTTAATTTAATTTAATTTAATTTAATTTAATTTAATTTAATTTAATTTAATTTAATTTAATTTAATTTAATTTAATTTAATTTAATTTAATTTAATTTAATTTAATTTAATTTAATTTAATTTAATTTAATTTAATTTAATTTAATTTAATTTAATTTAATTTAATTTAATTTAATTTAATTTAATTTAATTTAATTTAATTTAATTTAATTTAATTTAATTTAATTTAATTTAATTTAATTTAATTTAATTTAATTTAATTTAATTTAATTTAATTTAATTTAATTTAATTTAATTCAATTCAATTTAATTTAATTTAATTTAATTTAATTTAATTCAATTTAATTTAATTTAATTTAATTTAATTTAATTTAATTTAATTTAATTTAATTTAATTTAATTTAATTTAATTTAATTTAATTTAATTTAATTTAATTTAATTTAATTTAATTTAATTTAATTTAATTTAATTTAATTTAATTTAATTTAATTCAATTCAATTCAATTTAATTTAATTTAATTTAATTCAATTTAATTTAATTTAATTTAATTTAATTTAATTTAATTTAATTTAATTTAATTTAAGTTAATTTAAGTTAAGTTAATTTAATTTAATTTAATTTAATTTTATTTAATTTAATTTAATTTAATTTAATTTGATTTAATTTAATTTAATTTAATTTATTTTAATTTAATTTAATTTAATTTAATTTAATTTAATTTAATTTAATTTAATTTAATTTAATTTAATTTAATTTAATTTAATTCAATTTAATTTAATTTAATTTAATCTAATTTAATTTAATTTAATTTAATTTAATTTAATTTAATTCAATTTAATTTAATTTAATTTAATCTAATTTAATCTAATTTAATTTAATTTGATTTAATCTAATTTAATTTAATTTAATTTAATTTAATTTACTTTAATTTAATTTAATTTAATTTAAGTTAATTTAATTTAATTTAATTTAATTTAATTTAATTTAATTAATTTAATTCAATTTAATTAATTTAATTCAATTTAATTTAATTTAATTTAATTTAATTTAATTTAATTTAATTTAATTTAATTTAATTTAATTTAATTTAATTTAATTTAATTTAATTTAATTTAATTTAATTTAATTTAATTTAATTTAATTTAATTTAATTTAATTTAATTTAATTTAATTCAATTTGATTTAATTTAATTTAATTTAATTCAATTTGATTTAATTTAATTTAATTTAATTTAATTTAATTTATCTTAATTTAATTTAATTTAATTTAATTTAATTTAATTTAATTTAATTTAATTTAATTTAATTTAATTTAATTTAATTTAATTTAATTTAATTTAATTTAATTTAATTTAATTTAATTTAATTTAATTTGATTTGATTTGATTTGATTTGATTTGATTTGATTTGATTTGATTTGATTTGATTTGATTTGATTTGATTTGATTTGATTTGATTTGATTTGATTTAATTTAATTTAATTTAATTTAATTTAATTTAATTTAATTTAATTTAATTTAATTTAATTTAATTTAATTTAATTTAATTTAATTTAATTTAATTTAATTTAATTTAATTTAATTTAATTTAATTTAATTTAATTTAATTTAATTTAATTTAATTTAATTTAATTTAATTTAATTTAATTTAATTTAATTTAATTTAATTTAATTTAATTTAATTTAATTTAATTTAATTTAATTTAATTTAATTTAATTTAATTTAATTTAATTTAATTTAATTCAATTTAATTCAATTTGAATTTGAATTTCGGTTTTTACCGGGCACTCAGTCAGCAAGGACCATTGTACCCGAGCCCCGATATGATCGGGGCAAACCATCTAACCTGTGGGACCTATAGGCAAGCCGGCCTCCTGCGCAAAGCGTATGAGTCCGCTCGCCCGTGTGTCCCCCAGGTTGAATTCGTGAATGATAGGGGCCCCGAGAACTGCATTTCTGATGCTCTATAGTCCCCTACACTGCAAGATCAGATGGAGGGGAGTGTCCTCTCCATCCTTGCATCTTTGGCAGATCGGTTCTTCCGCAAGACCCAGTCTTGCCAGATGCTTCCCAGTGTGCCAGTGTCCCGTGACCAGTCCCACGACCAGTCTCAGTTGAGCCCGGTCGAGGTTCACCAGCGTGGCTCCTAGCTTTTCCGATGGTCCTGAAAACAGTGCCCTCGTATGCATCATCCCTGGGCCCCGTGACCAGAGGGCTGCGAATCTGTTCGCAGCCCACCTTTCCGTTACGGATTTCACTAGTCCCATGGTGACGCCTGTGACGCCCCAAGCTGCCATATTGTGCCTCGAAGCACCAAGTGTGGCGAGCTTGTGCGCCCTCTCGTTTCCCTGAATGCCGGTGTGACCCGGCACCCACCATAGTCTGACTGCGTCATCAACAGCTAGCTGCGATAATAAGTCGATGCAGTCGTTAGCCAGCTCGGACTTGACCGCTACCGTATGCAGCCGTCTAAGTGCGGCTTGGCTGTCGCAGCAAATGTGGATGTGCTTGCCGTAGTAACCTTTGTCTCGGATGCACCGAGCGCAGGCCAGTATGGCAAACATCTCCGCTTGAAGAACCGTAGTGGTGTGGCCCAGGGCATAGGATAGCTCCGTCCTGGGCCCCTCGCTCCAAACTCCGGCTCCTGATCCTGTTGCCGTTTTTGACCCGTCCGTGTACCAGACCAGGCCACCGGGTGGCAGGATTCTGTCCAGTTCCTCAGTCCACGACCGTCTGTCGGGAATGAGTACCTGGTAATTGTAATTAAAGTGGTGTTCCACCGGACAGCAGTCTCCTCCGAGCCGGATGATCTCCTCGAGATCTACCGCCATCGGGAGGATCGATGCGTGCCCGTAGTTGGCCCTCTTCCACTTATTGCTGAAAAGCAGCCTGATGGCCGCGTTTCTCGCCCCCGCCTCAGCTGTGATGTGCGGAGGCAGGATGTTAAGAAGGGCTCCTAGAGCCAGGGTTGGGGTTGTGCTCATCGCTCCTGTTATCCCCAGCCCTGCTAGTCTGTAGACCCTATCTATAGCCTTCCTGTTGATTGCCCGCCCAAGCGCGGGCCACCACACTAGAGAGGCGTAGGTGATCTGGGGGACCACGATGGCGGTGTAAATCCACTTGACCATCTTGGGTTGGAGCCCCCACGATTGGCCGAACATTCTCCGACAGGCCCAGAACGTTGCAATCGCTTTCTGAGCCTGTTTGGCAATGTGGCTTTTCCAGTTGAGCTTTCGGTCCAGCGTCACTCCTAGGTAGCGAACCTCCGAGGAGAACGCGAGCTCCGCTCCAAAAATGGAAGGGGGCCTCATGTTGAAGCGCCTCTTCCTGGTGAATAGTACCATCTCTGTCTTGTTTGGGTTAACCCTCAAGGACGTCGATGTGCACCACTCCTGGACGACATCAAGTGCTTTTTGCATCTTGCTCGTCATGGCCATAGGATGATCGCCGCTTACCGCAATGCAAACATCGTCGGCAAAGCCTTCCACCTTAACTCCCAGTCCCCCGAGCCTGCTCAAGAGCCCGTCGACGACGAGGAGCCACATCAGGGGGGATGTTACTCCTCCCTGGGGGCACCCCCTGCCGGCGCGTGCCCTTACGTCGGTCCCGTTGAGGCTGGCAGTGATGGTTCTAGTCCTTAGCATAAAGTGCAACCATTCGATGATTGTTTCATCGATGTGAAATTCCCTTGCTGCTTCGCATATTGCATCGAAGGAGGTATTGTCAAATGCCCCTTCAATGTCCAAAAAGACGCATAAGGTGGCTTCTTTCCTGTTGAGAGTCCTCTCTATCTCGTGAACGAAACCGTGAAGAGCCGTCTCAACGGATTTGCCTGCCTGATACGCGTGTTGGGACTGATGCACTGGTGTTGCCGTCAGCGTTCCGTCCCGGATGTACCTATCAATCAGCCTTTCCATTGCTTTTAACAGAAAGGACGTCAGGCTGATAGGTCTGAACGACTTTGCTGTGTCGTAGCTGGTCTTTCCCGGTTTCGGGATAAAGACAATTATGACTTCCCTCCAGTTTCGGGGCACGTATCTCAGCGCCAAACACGATCTGAAGGTATAGTTTAATTGTCTTAGTAGGTCCTCTCCCCCCTCTTGTAGGAGAGCAGGAAAGATCCCGTCGGCGCCGGGGCTCTTGTACCCGTCAAACGAGCCCAAGGCTCACCGAATCCTTTCTATTGTGACCACCCGAGCAGCGGTTGTCCAATCCCCCGGTCTGACCGCGCGTGGTTCCCCCTCGTCGGCGTTACCTGCGCAATCATAGTAGATCCGGGGAAGTGTACCTCCATCAGGTGGGCCAGAATATCCTGGTGTTTCTCGACTGAAACTCCATTTGGGAGTACGAGTCCACCTAGTTTCATTTGAGGGCCTGCCGTGAAAACTCTGCGGAGCCTGGCCACTGTTGGTAGGGCCGAGACCTCTCTGCAGAACTTACCCCAGGCTTTATTTTTAGAATGCTTTATGAGCCTCTTGTAGGTCCGTTGTAAGTCCCTATAGGCTGCCCAATTCGCTTCCGTCTTTGACTTCATGGCTTTGTTGAGTAGTCGGCGTGAACTGCGGCGCAACTCGCTCAGCTCCTTGTTCCACCATGCCACTCTTTTTCCGCTCTTCCTTTCTTTTGCGGGGCACGAGGCTTCATAGGCCTGGATGATGGACTCAGTCAGCAAGCTGACCCTCTCCTCGATCCAGCCCCCGGTCCTCTGCCAGCCCCTCGCCCCCCCGAGCCTCCTGCTTAGTTCCTCTCTGTAGAGGTCCCAATCGGTGGCCCTAGGGTTGCGGTAGGCCGGCACGGCCCGCTGGGCCCCTGCTCCCTTCAGGCTGAAGAGGATATGCCGGTGATCCGATAAGGTATCCTCATCGTCGACCCGCCAGCCTGTCACCCATTGTACAACCTTTGGGGTTCCAAGGGTCAGATCAATGACCTCCTGTCTCCTTGAGTTGACAAAGGTAGGCTTGGACCCTGTGTTTAGGATCTCAAGGTTTGTATTAGAGAGGTACTCTAGCAGAGCTGAGCCCCTCTCGTTTGTGTCCGAACTGCCCCATACGAGATGGTGCGAATTTGCGTC
This sequence comes from Diplazon laetatorius, assembly GCA_963662125.1. NCBI lineage: Eukaryota > Metazoa > Arthropoda > Insecta > Hymenoptera > Ichneumonidae > Diplazon > Diplazon laetatorius. The sequence goes on from OY759161.1 coordinate 3,360,308, forward strand.
GCATCCTATCACTAGGTTTAGTCCCGACTTACGGCAATGCTCTACCAGGGTTTTTAGCTCCCTAGTAGGTGGAGGTGTGTCTGAGTCAAAGGGGAGGTACGCAGAGCAGACGATTAGGTCCGTCGTCCCCTCTCCCGACTTTAGCTTTATCGAGGCTGTGGCCAAATCCCTGCTGCAGAACCTGTTCAGCTTCAGTGCATTTAGCCGCCTGTGCACAAAGACACAAGCCCTAGGGCCTGGCTCAGTAGGGTCGTAAATTAACGTCCCATTGTTCTGATCTATCCCTCTTACAAGTCCCTTGTAAATCCAAGGTTCTTGTATTAGGGATATATCTGTTTGCCCCATTGATAGGTCCCGGTTTAGTAAAGCCGTTGCCGCTATACAATGTTGCAGGTTACTTCGGGAGCAATTGACAGTGACCTCCGTCATGTTGGCGGTATCAGCCGTCACACTCCCATTCGGGGAGGGGGGGGAGGAGAGGGGGCCCTCTTATGAGCCCTTACCCTCTCCCTCCTCAGCCACTGGGACCGGCGATTTACTGCCGGTCCTTTGTGGCGTAGTAGGGGAGCGTGTAAGGGTCTCGGTGAGGGTCTTTTGAACCCCCAGCCGCGCCCCATCCACGCCTTCCCTCAGCACCGCTCGAATCAGGGGAGGTCGTCCCCTGGTCCGCCCGGTGCCTCTAGATTTCAAGGGTCTCCTGGTGATGGACAGTTCCCCAAATGTCACGGCCCCGACGGGGGAAACCGACGGTCCCGTGACAGTGGCGTCCCTCTCCCTCACCACGGATACTCTCTCTACCGATGCAGTGCCCTGCACCTCCATTGCAGTGCCCTGCTCCGACGTCACAGTCTCCTGTCCCGTCGTCGCTGTGCCCTGCTCCGTCAGCGCAGTGCCCTGCCCCTCCTTCGCCGCCCATGCCGACACCGTCATCTCGGGTGGAAGCCTGTTCCAGGCCACCGAAGCTGCCACCATCGGCTTTTTCGCCTTTGGCTTTGACGCCTTCGGCTTTTTCGCCTCCGGCGGCCCCTGCTTCGTGACCTGTACAGGTACTTTGTCTTTAGCCTTTGGGACGGCGGCCCGCTGCCCCTCCCCGGCTCTGTGATGGGCCTCGAAAAATCGAGCCCTTCCCATGCTGAAGTGGGGAGCAAGACCTTCTTCCCGCAGCTTACCCAGTGACGCCGGGTCAACACCGACAACGAGGTGGGTGAAATTGTCCACCGTCTTCCTGTCCCACACTCTCCACAAGTGGGTCTGTAGGCCAGGATTCTGGCGAGACAATCTCTTGAGCATAACGTCGGTCCCCTCGGCAGGGCCGGGGAGAACCGCCGTCATCCTCTTTAATTTTGGGAGGCGCTCTTTCTCCAGAACCTGAAGTGAGGCACCTTCCCATGGTCTCAGGTTGGGGACCACTTCCCTCAACCACACCTTCGACCGCTCATTGGAGCATGTTACCCAAAGGACTCCCTGGTCGCACCGGGTCCCCTCGAAGCACGGGACCTCCTGTTCTTGAGGAACAGAGTCCAGCGCCCCGAGGAGCCCCTGCACCACCAGTTTGTCCTCCTCCGGGCCGAGAACGGTTTCCGGGAACGAGGTCGCCGCAATCGCCACCCTCTTGTCCCCAGCCGCCGCGTCTGCATACCCGGCGGGTTTGGGCAACAGCTTCCCCTTCTTTACAGTTTTTGCCTGGTCCGGCGGAGTGCTATCCGAGGGTCGGGGCCTTTCGGTGCCCTTTCCCCCGTCTCCTTCGGTTAGTGCGCTTTCATGGTTTGGCGCGTCGGCGGAGCCCTGCGAAGCCAGTCTGGCCTTGCGAGCTCGCCTCTTCGCCGCCCCACTACGGCACACCTTCCTGCCGGTAGGCTGAGAAGGGTTGGTGGGCCCGGCTTGCGCTGATCCCTCCTCCCCCTCCCTTGACGATGAGTCCCCGACAACCAGGCTCTGGGTCATTGTCGCTAATGCGGCAACGTCCCCAACAACCAGGCTGCCAGCCCTCTTCGTCGCTTTTTGATCTGGCTGTGCCTCAGTTGAAGCCCTGCCGTCATTTGTGTCGATAGTTACCCGAGTGTTCATTTGGTTCCCACGAGAAACAGGAAATAAATGTAACCCCCACCAGAGCCTGTTACTGGGGGAAGGCGGCTAAAATACAATGGGGTTGCGCCTGGTACCCCAAGGGCATCGTTTGAGACACTTATACCCCACTGCCATCCAGCCATCAGCACGATGGCTTACACTTTAGCTTGGGGGAGTTGGTCCGCGACGAGCCTTTAGGTCCCCTGAGCCGGTTTTTAGGCCGGCCGGGTTCCGTATCAGCCCGTAGACCGGGGTGCTCCCTCACCCTTCCGCCGTTCACGGTCGGGGTCGTTAGAACGACGCCCCCCTCCCCTGAGCAGGGTCCGGTGGCTTTGCCCCCCGGCCCCCTTCTATCCGCCACCCGAAGACACGCTCGGCCGGGTCTCAACCGCCTCCCCGCACCCCTTTACGGGATTTGGGGAGACCGAGAATTTAATTTAATTTAATTTAATTTAATTTAATTTAATTTAATTTAATTTAATTTAATTTAATTTAATTTAATTTAATTTAATTTAATTTAATTTAATTTAATTTAATTTAATTTAATTTAATTTAATTTAATTTAATTTAATTTAATTTAATTCAATTCAATTCAATTTCATTTCATTTCATTTCATTTCATTTCATTTCATTTAATTTAATTTAATTTAATTTAATTTAATTTAATTTAATTTAATTTAATTTAATTTAATTTAATTTAATTTAATTTAATTTAATTTAATTTAATTTAATTTAATTTAATTTAATTTAATTTAATTTAATTTAATTTAATTTAATTTAATTTAATTTAATTTAATTTAATTTAATTTAATTTAATTTAATTTAATTTAATTTAATTTAATTTAATTTAATTTAATTTAATTTAATTTAATTTAATTTAATTTAATTTAATTTAATTTAATTTAATTTAATTTAATTTAATTTAATTTAATTTAATTTAATTTAATTTAATTTAATTTAATTTAATTTAATTTAATTTGATTTGATTTAATTTAATTTAATTTAATTTAATTTAATTTAATTTAATTTAATTTAATTTAATTTAATTTAATTTAATTTAATTTAATTTAATTTAATTTAATTTAATTTGATTTGATTTAATTTAATTTAATTTAATTTAATTTAATTTAATTTAATTTAATTTAATTTAATTTAATTTAATTTAATTTAATTTAATTTAATTTAATTTAATTTAATTTAATTTAATTGAATTTAATTTAATTTAATTTAATTTAATTTAATTTAATTTAATTTAATTTAATTTAATTTAATTTAATTTAATTTAATTTAATTTAATTTAATTTAATTTAATTTAATTTAATTTAATTTAATTTAATTTAATTTAATTTAATTTAATTTAATTTAATTTAATTTAATTTAATTTAATTTAATTTAATTTAATTTAATTTAATTTAATTTAATTTAATTTAATTTAATTTAATTTAATTTAATTTAATTTAATTTAATTTAATTTAATTTAATTTAATTTAATTTAATTTAATTTAATTTAATTTAATTTAATTTAATTTAATTTAATTTAATTTAATTTAATTTAATTTAATTTAATTTAATTTAATTTGTATTGTATTTGTATCGTTTATTGATTCCCGCAAGGGTTACAACGACTTCCATCTCCCATCGTACCTCTTTCTTTACATAGCTTTGTACACGTTCTCTCTTACAAACTATCTTACTCTATCTCCTTAGCTCTCTTCTTAATCCTACGCCGTTTTCTCGCCCGCCTCGCTCGATTGCCGCTCGCATGCCCTCTCTCTCTGTCTCACCGCTCGCTTTATTTTGTTTACATTTCTCGCTTTCTTACTCTCTTTATTTATACATTCCTTTCTCTCGTCTTTCGGGGACCTCCGCTTCCGCCCATCCACTCCATTTCTCCGTTCGTTCTCCTTCTTCCACTCTCATTTCATCCTCACGTCTTTCTCTCGCTTTTCTCACATTCTCCATTTCTTTCATTCGTTCCGTCTTTTCCCCCCTCTCCACTAGAATTTCCCTCTGCATCACCCTCGTTTCTTTCCTCTCCAGTCCCTCAGCACCTCCTCCTCCTCGTCCCAGCTCCATAGCACCCCATCCACCTCTATCTTCCCATAGCTCACCCTCACTCTCCTTCCCTTTCTCTCCTCTTCTGCCGCTGCTCGTCTCAGTTTCCACTGCATCTTTCTCTCCATCCACGTCAAATCGTCCTCAATCCTCTCGTTTCTCCCTTTTAAGTATCTTTTGCGCCTCATTACCTCCCTCTCATCCTCCATGGTTGCCATCTTTACCTTTAGTATTGCCTCGCTTCGTTCATTTCTCCCCCCCGCTATTTCTCGTACCTCTACCACCTTTGCTCTCGCTCCCATTTCCCGCAAAATTTTTTCAGCTGACTGCCTCACTGTCCCCTCTCTCCTCACTCTCTTTATGATCACATTCCTCCTTCTCTCCTCCCGCTCTTTCTTCTCTATTTTATTTTCCAACTCCCGCATTCTCTGCTGCATTTTTTCCTCTCTCCCCTCTTTTCCGACTTCTGCCCCTTCCATTACCTCTCTTAACTCCCGTTTTTCTATTTTCTTTTCTGGCTTATTTTCTTTTCTCTCTCTCGTCTTCGTATCCGTCACCTGTCTTTCCAATCTTTCCCCTCCACCCCTTAATTCCCGTTTTTGTATTTTCTCTTCTCGCGAATTTTCGTTTCGCTCTCCCGTCTTCTTATCCATCACCTGTATTTCCAGTCTCTCTAATCTCCTCTCCCATTCTTCCTTGTCTTTTCTCCATCTCCTCTCTAGCTCATCTTTCTCTTTATTCCATCTCTCCTCCGCTTGCCTCATCCCCTCTTTCATTTCTCGTATCATCTTCTCCAGTCCATCCTCTGTCTTTTCCTGCTTCTTCTTCAAATCCAATAGGCACACCCATTGTCTGTCTTGCTCCTCCTCCAATTCTTTCGCCCCTCTCTCCATACTCTTCGCCCATTCTCCATCTGATTCCATTCTGTCTCTATCTCTGTTTACTCTCTACCTATCTCTCTCTCTAGCTGTCTGCCAAATGTTTACACTTTACATGTAGCTCTCTCTCTCTCGATCTTTCTCCTTCTCTTTCTATCTCTGCGGTAACTTGGTTCTCCGGTAGCTGTCGCCACTTAACTGCTTTTCTCACCTCGTTTCTCTGCTTCTCCCTAACCTCACTTTCACGTGCGCTTTTGATCCACCGCTGTATCTTTTTTCTCCCTCCCTTTTTCTCTTACCCTTATTACTCCACCCTTGCTCTCCACTTTTTTCTCCCTTTTGCATCCACACTCATCACTTTCCATTCTCTCCACCGTTTGCACTACCTCATTCTCTCCCACCTCTTTCACCGCGTGCCACTCACTTTCACACCGGAAACGGAAGTCCTAATTTAATTTAATTTAATTTAATTTAATTTAATTTAATTTAATTTAATTTAATTTAATTTAATTTAATTTAATTTAATTTAATTTAATTTAATTTAATTTAATTTAATTTAATTTAATTTAATTTAATTTAATTTAATTTAATTTAATTTAATTTAATTTAATTTAATTTAATTTAATTTAATTTAATTTAATTTAATTTAATTTAATTTAATTTAATTTAATTTAATTTAATTTAATTTAATTTAATTTAATTTAATTTAATTTAATTTAATTTAATTTAATTTAATTTAATTTAATTTAATTTAATTTAATTTAATTTAATTTAATTTAATTTAATTTAATTTAATTTAATTTAATTTAATTTAATTTAATTTAATTTAATTTAATTTAATTTAATTTAATTTAATTTAATTTAATTTAATTTAATTTAATTTAATTTAATTTAATTTAATTTAATTTAATTTAATTTAATTTAATTTAATTTAATTTAATTTAATTTAATTTAATTTAATTTAATTTAATTTAATTTAATTTAATTTAATTTAATTTAATTTAATTTAATTTCATTTAATTTAATTTAATTTAATTTAATTTAATTTAATTTAATTTAATTTAATTTAATTTAATTTAATTTAATTTAATTTAATTTAATTTAATTTAATTTAATTTAATTTAATTTAATTTAATTTAATTTAATTTAATTTAATTTAATTTAATTTAATTTAATTTAATTTAATTTAATTTAATTTAATTTAATTTAATTTAATTTAATTTAATTTAATTTAATTTAATTTAATTTAATTTAATTTAATTTATAATCTTCTTTATTGAAAAACTTTGTTAAGATATACATAATCTTGTACAAAGGTGAGTTCACACTGGACATTCGCCTAAATATGAGAGAGGTAATGGATATAATCTATTTCTATATGTACATTTATTTATTTTTTTTTTTTCTATTTTTTTTTTCTCTTTTGTAATTTTCAATAGCATTCATAGAGTCCATGTGCCTCTCAGATACTCCATTGTTTGCCGATGATCAATATAAGGTTATAAAGCGCATATACTTCATGTTTGTTTTTTGGGCTTAATAATTTGAGTAAGTTTTCGGGATTTTCATTACTACCAATTAACTTAAATCTTGCAACAAGATCGTTTCTCTCATGGTCGAATTTATGACAATGTGCAATTAGATGCCGGAGGTTGTTTTCTTCTGGGGTGTAGCACATTGGGCACCAGGTGTCTGCGCTCAGTCTAATATTCACATTTTTGTTTACAATTGTCGGTAGAACTGGGCTCAAAAGTCTACACTGGGTGATTGTTTTTAATATCTCTATTGGTAGCGGAAATTTCAGGTAGTCTTGTGTTCCTTCGTTCAGTTCAAGGTATGAGAAGTGACAGAGAGTTGAAGTAAGCCGCCTGTTGTGATCGTTTGATCGTACGTCGATTATATGTTTCTCTCGTATTATACGTCGCTGAGAGATCAGGATCTGTACATTATTGAACCCTTTTAACCCTGGAGGAAAATAGTTAGATATAAGGTTGTTCACCTGGGAGCATCAGTTATATTTGCTGGGGGTAGTCGGGTACTCTGAGAGATCGAGAAGGCGTTTGTAGCAGATTTTGGGCAGACGCGTGTCTTTCATGCGCATTAGTCTTTCGACCCATTAAAGCGATTTCTCAATTAACAATGCAGAGATGGGGGTAGCACTGACTTCTAACCTTACTGCGTAATTCGGGCAAAACGCAGGGAGAGAGAGCAATTTTTTATAAAAGCTAGTTTGAATGCAGTTGATTTTATCCGTTTGGCGTAATCCCCATACTTCGGCTCCGTATAGTAGGACACTTATCGCTAGGGCGTTAAAAAGATACTCTTTACTGGGCCATGAGTTCGATCTAGATGCTTGGAGAACGCTCAATATTACACTTACGGCATTAGACGTTTCGGTCCTAGATTTTCGAAATTCTGCTTCGAATAAGCCACTGCTAGTAAAGACACATCCTAAGTAGCAGAATTCGTTCACAATTTTAATTTCGTCACCATCGCAGGTGAACCTTAAGTTTTTTTTAAGTCTTCCTTTGTGAAATACTACTATGTTCGATTTCGCTTTATTGACTTTTAATCCATTGAGCGCAAAGTATTTAGAGGAGATATGTATCTTTTTTTTTAGGTCGATTGGGCTATCAGCAAAAACCACCAGATCGTCTGCGTACGCGATAGAAGAAACTTCGTGTTTATGGTTAATAGATATGCCACGTACGCCATTATCTACTAACAAGGAAAGGTCCCGAGGTGTCCCCCTCCGATTTTGATGAAACTTGGCACGATTGTAGAACTGGTCAAAACATTCGACACGTATTTTTTTTTATCGGCGGAGTCCCATATTTAAGGGGTGAAAACCACCCCTCAAAATTAAGTGTTTTTTCGTTTTTCGATTGTAACTCGTAAACGGCGTGAGATAGCAGAAAAGTTTAAATGGCAAAGTTATTGCATTTGACAAGGACTATACATTGGTGGTAAGAACGATAAATAATTTTAAACAATTGACCATTATTTATTTAAAAAATCTGTCTTTTTAAACATGTCTGCGAGGGTTTTACTTCGATCGAAATGCCAATCCGTCAATGTATACATGATGGGAAAATAAAGTTGACGTGTTTTTGGTCTCATTCATACCTCGCACTTAAGGGGGTAGAAACCACCCCTGACCTCCTCCCCCGAGGTGTACCCCTCCAATTTTAATGGAACTTGGCACGATTGTAGAACTGGTCAAAACATTCGACACGTATTTTTTTTTATCGGCGGAGTCCCATATTTAAGAGGTGAAAACCACCCCTGAAAATTAAGTGTTTTTTCGTTTTTCGATTGTAACTCGTAAACGGCGTGAGATAGCAGAAAAGTTTAAATGGCAAAGTTATTGCATTTGACACGGACTATACATTGGTGGTAAGAACGATGAACAAATTTAAACAATTGAAGATTATTTATTCAAAAAATCTGTTTTTTCAAATATATCCGCGAGGGTCTTACTTCGATCAAAATGTCACTCCGTCGATGTATACAAGATGGGAAAATAAAGTTGACGTGTTTTCGGTTTCATTCATATCTCGCAGTTGAGGGGGTAGAAACCACCCCTGACCTCCTCCCCCAAGGTGTCCTCCCCCAAGGTGTCCCTCCCCGATTTCGATGAAACTTTGCACGATCATAGACCCTGTCTAAACATTTTACACGTATTTTTTTTATCGGCGGAGTCTCACATTTGAGGGGTGACAACCAGCCCCTAAAATTGAGCGTTTTTTTGTTAATCGATTGTAACTGGTAAGCGGGGTTAGATAGAAACAGAATTTGAAGTGCAAAGTTATTGCATTTTACGTGGACTATCCATTCGTGATAAAAACAATGAATAAATTTAACCAATTGACCATCAGTTGTTGAACATTTTTTTTTTAATTATCTACGACGGTCTCACTTCGATCTCAATGTCGCTTTGTTAATGATGGAAGAATAGAGTTGACGCGTTTTTTGTCTCATTCATATCTCGCACGTAATGGGGTGGAAACCACCCCTTACCTATTTGACGGTATTGTCGCATAGTCGGTGATTCTATTTACAATATTTGGCTCATTTCGGGTCCGTAACGGATGTTCATTACAATTGAACATTTAGAAAAACAATTTATTCTCACGTGACCAAAGATTTGTTCTGAAGATCGCAACTTATTTGTTTCTTTACTGTGATTCGTGAATTGGAACCAATATATTATTCTACGGAAATAATATATTCGTTCACCTTTAATATTTATAATTTTTAAAATAAAGTTCAAGAATGAGTGAATCTGTCTACAATCGATGTCAGATATCGCCAAAGCCAAAAATCTGTGTGACCTGAAACGAAAGGTCATGTGTTTCTGGACCTTCTATAATCTTGATGGAACATGTTTCACCGGGTCGTTAGCTCTGACCAGAACTTTCGTTCTGTTTCGTCCAATTCACGAATCACAGTAAAGAAACGAATAAGTTGCGGTCTCTAGAACTGTATTTGGTCACGAGAGAATGAATTGTTTTTCTGAATGTTCAATTGTAATGTAACATCCGTTACGGATCCGAAATGAGCCAAATATTGTAAATAGAATCACCGACTATGCGACAATACCGTCAAATAGGTAAGGGGTGGTTTCCACCCCATTACGTGCGAGATATGAATGAGACAAAAAACGCGTCAACTCTATTCTTCCATCATTAACAAAGCGACATTAAGATCGAAGTGAGACCGTCGTAGATAATTAAAAAAAAAATGTTCAACAACTGATGGTCAATTGGTTAAATTTATTCATTGTTTTTATCACGAATGGATAGTCCACGTAAAATGCAATAACTTTGCACTTCAAATTCTGTTTCTATCTAACCCCGCTTACCAGTTACAATCGATTAACAAAAAAACGCTCAATTTTAGGGGCTGGTTGTCACCCCTCAAATGTGAGACTCCGCCGATAAAAAAAAATACGTGTAAAATGTTTAGACAGGGTCTATGATCGTGCAAAGTTTCATCGAAATCGGGGAGTATACCTTGGGGGAGGAGGTCAGGGGTGGTTTCTACCCCCTCAACTGCGAGATATGAATGAAACCGAAAACACGTCAACTTTATTTTCCCATCTTGTATACATCGACGGAGTGACATTTTGATCGAAGTAAGACCCTCGCGGATATATTTGAAAAAACAGATTTTTTGAATAAATAATCTTCAATTGTTTAAATTTGTTCATCGTTCTTACCACCAATGTATAGTCCGTGTCAAATGCAATAACTTTGCCATTTAAACTTTTCTGCTATCTCACGCCGTTTACGAGTTACAATCGAAAAACGAAAAAACACTTAATTTTGAGGGGTGGTTTTCACCCCTTAAATATGGGACTCCGCCGATAAAAAAAAATACGTGTCGAATGTTTTGACCAGTTCTACAATCGTGCCAAGTTTCATCAAAATCGGAGGGGGACACCTCGGGACCTTTCCTTGTAAGTATTTATCAAAGTCTGCGATAAACAAAGCGAATAGGAGCGGGCTCAAAATCTCTCCTTGGAGTACACCCTCCGTTACCTCCACGGGGTCGGATAACCCGAGTTTAGTTCGAACAGATAATTTAGCGCGATCATATAGGCTACGACATACCCCGACGAACTTGTCGCTTATACCGATATCAGATAGTTTTTCCCATAATAGGTGGTGTTTAATCGAGTCGAATGCTTTAACGAAGTCTATAAACAGTGCATATACTTTTCTCGTTGGTTGACTAAGGTGGATCTGTACAATCGCAGTTAAAATGAAAATATTATCAATGCATCCCCTTCCTCTTCTGAATCCGGATTGGCATTCTGGGAGTTTGTTATTGTTTTCCGCCCACTCAGTCAGGCGATTATAGAGAATTTGTGTAAATATTTTCGTAATACTGTTTACTAGAGAAATGCATCGATAATTGTGTGGATCATCTCTTTCCCCCTTTTTATGGATCATTGAGGCGTATAGTGTTGTCCATTCGTCAGGTACGGTCTCTTGTTCGAGGATTTTATTGAACATTACTTCTAGGTAGAGGAGCCAGTTTTCGGGCAAGTTCTTAAAAAATTCGTTAGGGATGCCATCTGGTCCCGGTGATTTGCCAGTCTTGCATTTATTTAGGCTTTTTATTATTTCTTCGCGAGTAATGATTGAGTCCAAGAGGGGAACTTTGGTGCCTCTCTGGATAAGAGGGGTGGGTACCCTGGCTGGGAACAGTTGCTCAAAGAATTCGTGCCACGTCTTGGGATCAATAGGGTTTTTGCACGGCGCTTTTGGGCGTAAGGCGTTGATTGTTTTCCAAAACTCTTTTGGGTTACGGCAGTCAGTAATTGATTTGGTGATTTTTTTTATATATTCTTTTTCTTTAGAGATCATAATTTTTCTGTAGTTTTCTTTGGCTTCTTTGAACAGCTGTACCTCGATGGAAGATTTGAGGTTCGATTTTTTGCATTTTCGCCAGCTTTTTTTCCATATGGCCCGTTGCCGTAAACATTCTGCATCGAACCAAGGTTTCTTGAAGTTTTGTACGTTGTTGCGAGGTCTATAAATAAGGCCCGAGTCCGTAGCCACATTTTCAATGGTCTTGATGAGATTTTGATTCAGTAAGTTGACATTGTCACATACGTTCGCCACGGTGGGGGAAAAGTACATGCTGCGCTGGAATTGTTCACTTAGGTCATTGTTCCATTTAACTTTGTTCTTGTTTACCTGGCCCGTTGGGGGTTCTATAGTTTCATCATTGCAAGGCGAGTTTAGTAGCATGCAAATCGGCCAATGATCAGAGACGGTAGGGAAATCCATGACGAAAAAGTCTTCGATGGTGTGTAGATGCATCCAGTTGCATGCTGCCAGATCAATAATGCTGAAGCCTTTCCCATCGTGAAACGTATGTTTACACGGCGTGTCTTTGGGATATCTGCCGTTCAGAATTATAAAGTTGTTATTTGTCAGAAACTCTATGAGTTTCTGCCCCCTCTTTTCCCTGGCTGAGCTCGATACCCGATGGTGCCCGATTCGGTCTGCGTCTGTAAGTAAACAATCTTCTTCTGCGGTTGAGTCTCCGATGTGTGCGTTAAAGTCCCCACCAACGTAGATCGGTGCCTGTGGGTACCGTTGGTGTGCCAATTCGAGCGCGTAGCCCAGTGCTTGTGTACTTAGTTCAATATTTTTTTCTCTGTGAAAGTAGCATGATACAATTATGAGGTCGGAGTGTTTGTTTGAAAGCTTGACGGCTAAGGCCCCGAGTAAAAATATGCCCACTGGCTAGGGTATGGCTAGCGTCTGGCTACTGTCTGGCTCAGGGTATGGCGGATGCATGGCAAGACACTGGCGTGGGTCTGGCTCAGGGGTATGGCAAGAGTCGCGCTCAGCGGACGATCCCATACAGTAGCCAGTGTCTGGCTACTGTATGGGACGGGTCTGGCTAGTATCTGGCTCTTGTCTGGCCCGGGCTTGGGAAAGGTATGGCGGTGCGCGATGGCGAGGGTCTGGCGGGCCCAAACAGCAGCCAGATAACTGGCTGCTGTATGGGAAGGGTCTGGCTAGTACCTGGCTCCAGTGTGGCCCGTGCTTGGGAAAGGTCCCGAGTAAAAATATGCCCACTGGCTAGGGTATGGCTTGGGTCTGGCTACTGTCTGGCTCAGGGTATGGCGGATGCATGGCAAGACACTGGCGTGGGTCTGGCTCAGTGGTATGGCAAGGGTCGCGCTCAGCGGACGATCCCATACAGTAGCCAGACGCTGGCTGCTGTATGGGACGGGTCTGGCTAGTATCTGGCTCTTGTCTGGCCCGGGCTTGGGAAAGGTATGGCGGTGCGCGATGACGGGGGTCTGGCGGGCCCAAACAGCAGCCATATAACTGGCTGCTGTATGGGAAGGGTCTGGCTAGTATCTGGCTCCAGTTTGGCCCGTGCTTGGGAAAGGTATGGCGCGGGTCTGGCGGGCCCAAACAGCAGATAGATAGCTGGCTCGTAGTTGGGAATAGAACAGCGGGACCATGGTTTCGATATGTTACAATATAAATAAACGTTCTATTTTCATGAAGAATTATACAAAATCAATTTATTTCGTACCGTAAATGCTCGATAAATAAAGTTATATTTTCGAAAAAATTAAAAAATCATTTCGATGCAGTTAGTGTTGATATCTTGTTTAAAACGCATCGTTATCGTTTTCTGTGGATGCATCCCGAGAATATCAATTAATTTTTTCGTAATCGTAGATAGCGTCATCGTCATCATCTTGGTATTACCATGTCATATGGCCGATTTTCTGATTCAGCCATCAACCACCCAATCCGTTCCTTCTCGGTCTCGGGTTCCTTAACATGGAACACTAGGGTGGTCCTTATTTGACTTTAAAAAATTCAATTTTTCCACCCGCAACATGGTTCGAAAATATGGAAAAACTAATTTCCGTTTTTTTTCGCGATTTTTCTCTCTTTGCCTTGGTCTGCCTGAAAGTTAAAAAAAAAATTCAAATTATTTGTCATATTTCCGATTTAAATACGATGACGCTGAGAAAAAAATCTGAAAAATGTATATCGTGAAAACTATGTCAAAAAACACCAAAAAATATTGGTATATGTAAAATATGTAAAAATAACTCAAAAAAATGAAATAAAAATCGACATTAAAGTTTTTTTAGGTGTCTCGCACCCGGAAAAAAAACCCAGAAGAAATATATAGCGTGAAAAATGATATCAGAAAGTGATGAAATAATGATGGTGATTGTAAAAAAATTGAAGTTAGGGAAAAAATAATCAATTTAAAATTTTTTTTAAAAACTCTTCGATCAAATCAGGCAAACCAAGGCAATGAAAGAAAAATAGTGAAAAAATTCGAAAATTTGTTTTTCATATTTTCGAACCATATGGAGAGTGAAGAACGTGAATTTTTCGAGGACCAGCCTAATAACACATATTGTGCGAACAATTTATGTATGCGTTGCGGTCCCACGTCTTAGAACCGTTATCCGAATCTTTCCCCGAGCCTTCTCACGACGATCGTCATGACACCCAGTAATGAAACGCCAACTTTTTGTGCAGCAAATCTGAAAAAAATGTATAATCAAGTATGTCAAAACGTTATGTAAAAATTAAAGATGGAAGATTGAACTATAATGGAGGTTCATATTTGATTTGTTTAAATATATGCCCGTTATTACATGAAACAATCAAGCGTACTTGTGGATCAAATTAATAGACAATTTTGAAAACTGTTTTACTTATTCTATTTCGTATTAATTTTTTTTTGTACATTTATAATTATTGGCCCTTGTTTTCGAAATCTAATGTTCTTACCATGTAAGATTTTGTTATTATGTGTATTGAAGTTGTTTTTGTGTGGTGGCATTCAATTTGGGTTTGTATTCTCCGGCCGCTTGTAAATTTTCTAGGTTATGTTCGCCTGGGTCAAGCTTCGAGGGAACAATCTTATTCTAATACTCGACTGAAGAGAACATAACCTAGGAAACTACAAGATTACTATACTGACAATTTAGTCTTATCTATAATGCGAGATATTTGTGAACTTACCGCTGCACTTGAGGATTTTCATGCGATGATTTTTCACGTAAGCACATGACAGGGTTCCGTAGCCATTCCCACTAACGTCGCTTACTCGACATGGTGCCCCTCCCGCACACCGCGGTCGGCACGTCCGCCGCGCATGCGCGTCAAGGCGATGTACGAGTCGCTTGGTACAATCGCTTCGCTCTCTCGCTCCGCAGTGAGCGCAGATAGCGCTATCTCTCTCGCACTTGTGGCAGCCGGGCCGATCCTGTACACTTTCTCCTTCTCTCCTGCTCTGCAGCCAGCGCCGATAGCGCTGTCTCTCCAGCACTGCGCGATGTAGTGCTTGAGCTCGTCGCCACGCGCACTCCCAGTACGACTCGCAGCGCGCTTTGTCAATTTAATATTTTCTTTTAGGTAAGATTTGATGGTTGAAAAATATCTGGATCTTTAGCATAGTTTATTCACTTTGAGAGATTTTTTAAGTAATTTTATGATACGCGACATGAGTTATTAAACCTTGACTAATTAGCTTGCTTTCGAAAAAGGGTTACATAGAACTTTTTGATAGAAGACAAAAAAAGATTTGATAAAAATTATTTTTTAAGGTTAAAATTTTTTTTTTCATTTTTAAATTTTCATTTTTCATTTTTTGCCAAAAAAAATTCACGTTTTCGTTTTGCAATAATCAATCTTCTTCGTCGGGAACATATGGATTATTGACAATAAAGAAATTCCATCCTTGGAAATTTAATTTAAAACAAAATTGATCCTCTAATTGACTTTTCGCGAAAGCGACAATTTCAATCGTTCGGATTACAACGAAATAAATCGCAATAATTCGCACTCATAAGGGATACTTTTTTTTGGGATACTTTGTGGTTGAAAAAAATCAAATTATTTTTTAGTCTATCCATTATTTGCAAAGTAATCCAAAATCAAGTGATGAATCGTAAAAATGCATTTTTTCACGTTATTTTCATCAGGTTTTTCGCATCGAAAAAAGAATTTTCATCAAAAAAACTTGAATAATCTTACAGAAGATACTTTGAAGTCTCCGAACCCATACTTCTATTTTCTGTACGATCATTAGTACCCGAGTTATGAGTCATCAAAGTAAAAAAGATCTTTTTTGCTTCGACAGCTCATATCTCAAAAACAAATCATCATACAGAACGTTTCAACCACAAGAATTGAAGAGGAAAAATCAATCGAAAAGAGTATTGAAATGGATTCACCCAGAAAAAATCACCGAAGCCCGTGGGCCTTTTGAAAGAAGAGCAAAAATTGAAAAAAAAATCACTTCGGGCTTTTTATATCTCCTCAGAAATGGCCAATGGAAAATATATTTGAACTCAGGATCTCAAAACTAAAAACAAGAAGCTTGAATTTGCTGCCTTTATAGTTGCTCTACAACTATTTTTCGCTGAGTTACAGCCGACTGAAAAACACCCAAAAAATTGGGATGTCTTTCATATCCTTCAATTTTTTATTCTAGTGTTTTTAAAAGGTAATCATACTTGTCTCGAAAGTCTATAGCGTTGATTGATATTACAGGAATTTTATTTAAATTAGTGAAAAACCATTCAATAGAAATTCAATTACTTTATTGATGATTTATATCAATAAAGCAATTTTCAAAGTAATAAATACGTTTTATCAAAATAAATTTTATAATAGCTGAGAAGTAAGACTAATCACCCACAATTTTTTGGTATATCCACGTACTTCTTATAGCGATGAGCATGGGGGCCGACGTGCTTATTCCCAAAGACAAGGGAAATCCCAACGTTTGCATGGGTGGGCCACACAGATACAGTCCCAACAAACGAGCTAAACAGTGCCGTCTGGCTCTGCCATACGACTGCCATACACCATACTCGCCTCACTGGCTCTGCCATACACCTGCCAGACACCATGGGCACCTGACTGGCTCTGCCATACGCCTGCCAGACACCTTACGTGCTCACGGGTGCGAGCAAATCAGTGCTATCTGGCTCTGCCATACACCTGCCATACTTCTGCCATACACCATGGGCGCCTCACTGGCTGTGCCATACACCTGCCAGACACCATACGCGCTCACGGGTGCGAGAAAATCAGTGCCGTCCGGCACTGCCATACCCTTGCCAGACGCTCGACGCGACTACAAGCCCGAGTAAAAATATGCCCACTGGCTAGGGTATGGCTAGGGTCTGGCAGCTTGCTGTACGCTTCCGCGGGGTCTGGGCAGGGTCTGGGACCTGTCTGGCTACACGCTGTCGTTTGGAGGAAAGCTTGGGAGTCGCGTCGAGTGTCTGGCGAGGGTATGGCAGTGCCAGACGGCACCGATTCGCTTGCACCCGTGAGCGCGTATGGTGTCTGGCAGGTGTATGGCAGAGCCAGTGAGGCGCGTATGGTGTATGGCAGGAGTATGGCAGAGCCAGACGACACTGTTTAGCTCGTTCGTTGGGACTGTAACTGTGTGGCCCACCCATGCAACCGTTAGGATTTCCCTCATCTTTGGGGATAAGCATAGAAGGTCTACATGCCCTCTATGCTCATCACTATGAAAAGGATGTGGATATACCGAAAAATTGTGGGTGATGTTTTCTTTTTCAGCCATTATAAAATGTATTTCGATAAAACGTGTTTGTTTAAAAATTACTTAATTGATCCAAATCATCAATAAAGTTATTGAATTCCTATAATTTAAATTAAATTCCTGTGATATCAATTAACGCCATAGACTTCCGAGATAAGTATGATTACCTTTTAAATACACTGGAATAAAAAATTTACGGATATGACAGACATCCCAATTTTTTGGGTGTTTTTCAGACGGCTGAGACTCAGCGAAAAATAGTTGTAGAGCATCGATGAAGCAGTAAATTCAAGCTTCTTGTTTTTAGTTTTGAGATCCTGAGTTCGAATATATTTTCCATTGGCCATTTCTGAGAAGGTATAAAAAGCCCGGAGTGAATTTTTTTTCAATTTTTTCTCTTCTTTCAAAAGGCCCACGGGCTTCGGTGATTTTTTCTGGGTGCCGAATCCATTTCAATACTCTTTTACATTGATTTTTCCTCTTGTAGTTAAACCGTTCTTTATGATGATTTGTTTTTGAGATATGAGCTGTTAAAGCCAAAAAGATCTTTTTTACTTCGATGACTCATAACTCGGGTACTGATGATCGTACAGAAAATAGAAGTATGGGTTCAGAGACTTCAAAGTATCTTCTCTAAGATAATTCGATTTTTTTCGATGAGATCGTATTTTTTCGATGCGATAAGCCTGATGAAAACAACGTCGAAAAAAGCATTTTTACGATTCTTCACTTGACTATGGATTACATGGCAAATAATGGATGGACTAAAAATTAATTCGTTTTTCTTTTCAACCTCAAAGTATCTCAAAAAAATCCTTATGAGTGCGAATCATTGCGATTTTTTTTCGTTGTAATCTGAATGATAGAAATTGTCGCTTTTACTAAAAGTCAATTAGAGGATCAATTTTGTTCTAAATTAAATTCTCAAGGATGAAATTTCTTTATTGTCAATAATCCATATGTTTCCGACGAAAAATATTGATTATTCCAAAACGAAAACGTTAATTTTTTTTTCGCAAAAAAAAAATTAAAATTTAAAAAATTAATAGTATATACTGACAGTAGTACGAAAATTTTTTTTCTGACGAGTGTGAGTTTGCAGAACGAGCCGAAGGCGAGTATTGCAATCACACGAGTCCAGAAAACGTTTTTCGTACGAGTGTCGTACGAATTTTTATGTCACAAGGTCCATAAATGCGGTTTGAAGCGAACGAAGTGAGCGTAAAATCGCACTTTTACGGATAGCGTGACATAATTTTTTTTTTTCAAACTTATAAAACAATTTTCATCAAATCTTCTTTTGTCTTCTATGAAAAAGTTCTATGTCACCCTTTTTCGGAAGCAAGCTAATTAGTCAAGGTTGAATAACTCATATCGCGTATCATAAAATTACTTCGAAAATCTCTCACAGTTGAATAAACTATGCTAAAGATCCAGATAGTTTTCGACCATCAAATCGTACCTAAGAAAATATTTTAAAAAAGCTACATCGCGCAGTGCTCGAGAGACAGCGCCATCTGCGCTCACTGCGGAGCAAGAGAGGAAAACGTCCATTGCCTTGACGCGCATGCGCGGCGGACGTGCCGAGCGCCGTGTGCGAGAGGGGCGCCATGTCGGGTAAGCGACGTTAGTGAGAATGGCTACCGAACCCTGTCATGTGCTTACGTGAAAAATCATCGGATGAAAATCTTCAAGTGCTGCGGTAAGTTCACAAATATATCGCATTATAAATAAGACTGAATTGTCAGTATATGAATCTCGTTATTTTTCTAGGTTATGTTCTCTTCAGTTAAGTATTAGAATAAGATTGATCCCTCAACACTTGACCCAGGCGAACATAACCTAAAAAACTTACAAGCGGCCGGATAATACAAACCCAAATTCAATGCCACCACACAAAAACAACTTCAATACAAATAATAACAAAAACTAACATGGTAAGGACCTTAGATTTCGGAAACAAGGGCCAACAATTATAAATGTACAAAAAATGAATACGGAATAGAATAGATTTTTTTTTGTGAAATCGTTTTCGAAATTGTCTATTAATTTGATCCACAAGTACGCTTAATTGTTTCATGTAATAACGAGCATATATTTTAAAAAATCAAATATGCACCCCTATTATAGTTCCATCTTTCCATCTTTAATTTTGACATAACATTTTGCCATGTTTGACTATACATTTTTTTTTGCCATGTTTGACTGTACATTTTTTTTTCAGATTTGCTGGACAAAAATTTGACGTTCGATTACTGGGTGTCATGACGATCCTCGTGAGATGGCTCGGGGAAAGATTCGGATAACGGTTTTGAGACGTGGGACCGCAAAGCATAGATAAATTGCTTGCACAATGTGTTATTAGGATGGTCCCCGAAAAAAATGCACGTTCTCCACCCTCCATATGGTTCGAAAATATAAAAACAAATTTTTGTATTTTTTCTTCGATTTTATTTCATTGCCTTGGTTTGCCTGATCGGATCGAAGAGTTTTTTAAGAAGTTTAAAAAGTGATTACTTTTTCGCTAACTTCAGTTTTCTTTTACGATTACCATCATTATTTCATTACTTTCTGATATCATTTTTCACGCTATATATTTCTTCTGGGTTTACTTTCCCGGGTGCGGGACACCTAAAAAAATGTAATGTCGAATTTTATTCCATTTTTTTTAAGTTATATTTCTACATTTTTTACATATACCAATATTTTTTGGTGTTTTTTGACATAGTTTTCACAATATACATTTCTTCAGCTTTCTTACCAGCTTTTTTGTATTTAAATCGGAAATATGACAAATAATTCCAATTTTTTTTAACTTTCAGGCTAACCAAGGCAACGAGCAAAAAATCGCGAAAAAAAATGGAAATTAGTTTTTCATATATTCGAACCATGTTGCGGGTGGAAAAATTGAATTTTTTCAAAGTCAAATGAGAACTACCCTAGTGTTCCATGTTAAGGCACCCGAGACCGAGAAGGAATCAATTGGGTGATTGAAGGCTGAATCAGGAAATCGACGTATGAGATGATGACGATGACGCTATCTGCGATCACGAAAAAATTGATTGATATTCTCCAGATACATCCACAGAAAACGATAACGATGCGTCTTTAACAAGATGTCGACAATACCTGCATGCAAATAATTTTTTAATTTTATGAAAAATTTAAATTTATTTATCAAGCATTTACGGTACGAAATAAGTTGATCTTGTATAATTCTTCATAAAAATAGGACGTTGATTTTTATTATAAGATATCGAAACCATGGTTCCGCTGTTCTATCCCCAACTACGAGCCAGCTATCTCGCTGCTGTTTGGGCCAGCCAGACCCGTGCTATCGTGCACCGCCATACCTTTCCCAAGCACGGGCCACACTGGAGCCAGGTACTAGCCAGACCCTTCCCATACAGCAGCCAGTTATCTGGCTGCTGTTTGGGCCCGCCAGACCCTCGCCATCGCGCACCGCCATACCTTTCCCAAGCCCGGGCCAGACTAGAGCCAGATACTAGCCAGACCCGTCCCATACAGTAGCCAGACACTGGCTACTGTATGGGATCGTCCGCTGAGCGCGACTCTTGCCATACCCCTGAGCCAGACCCACGCCAGTGTCTTGCCATGCATCCGCCATACCCTGAGCCAGACAGTAGCCAGACGCTAGCCATAACCTAGCCAGTGGGCATATTTTTACTCGGGAGGCTTTGCTTTAAAATACAGCGTATAGCCACACAGCTCCCAGACCCTGCCCAGACCCCTCGGAAGCGTACAACGCGCTGCCAGACCCTAGCCATACCCTAGCCAGTGGGCATATTTTTACTCGGGGCGTCCTCAGAGGCGTGGATTGTAGTCGCTGTGTAAGAATTTTTATTGTATGCTATGAGAAGACCACCCATGTTGTGCCCTTTTGTTTTATTGTTATCCTTCGTTGCATTGACGTATATGATTTCAAAGGGGGACAGCCAGCCGGGTGTTCTCTTCGGAGGAGATACTAGCCACGTTTCCGAAAGACATACGATGTCGTTTTTATTTACGTGTGGAGCCAATTCGATATGATTTTTGAATCCATGGACATTCCAGAATAAGATTTTATTAGTCGATTCGTTGTGTTGTGGGGACGTACGTGTGTGTCTACTAGTGGTCAGACTTTTCGGAGAGTCGCTGTGATTTGCTGGTTGCTATTTTCGTTTGCTGGAAGACCTTGAGGTCCGAGGGGTGTTTACGGTACGCGTTAAATAGTCGTTGAGCGATGTTTGCTCCGATGAGCCATCGCATTGCGATCCTTGCGAATCCGCTCTTGGCCTGCCTCGTACTCTTTTTTCCACCAGTTTCTTATATGGTCTGACCGTATCAGTGGCTTTGGTAAACAGGTCATCTGCCTGTACCCCTCGCGCTGGCGGAGTCGTTTCAAGTTTCGAGTTCAGCCATCCGAGCAATTCGCCGATTTCGTTCTGCGCACTCGTGGAGTAATCAACGTTCTCTTCGATTAATTGTATTATGCGCGCTGGCCCCAGGGATTCATTATTTAGTGATAAGTGAGATCTCTTAATAGTTGTGTTGATATTGTATTTTTTTAGTTCGTATCTGATCTTGAGTAGTTTTTGTTTTGTGATTCTTTCGTCCTTGGAAAGGTCATTGTCGATCGCGATACCCTTAGATCGGAGAACATTCGCTTTACTGAAGAAGAGTTTTTTCCATCTCGGCGCGAGTAGCTTGATGAAGATTGGTCTGGGTTTGTTGTTGTTGGCTTTACCGAGGCGAAAGGCTGTGGTGATACAGAGTTCGCTGATGCCGATTTCAAATTCGTTTATCGTACGAATCACTAGTTCCGTAACGTTTTCTGACGAGTTTTCGGTTTCTGGGATGTTATAGAGAATAATGTTTTTGTTACGTTCAGACTGTTCAATATCGTCCATTTTTTTCTTGATCACTTGCACGTTTCGCGAGTTTATTGCGATTTTCTCCTCATTTTTTTTTATCGTCTTTTACACTTTCAATTATGGATTGGAGATGGGAATTGGATGTTTTTAGGTCCTTCACGTCGTTACTCATAGCTGTGAGCAAGTCGTATAGGTCATCCACTGTGTGCCGTTCAGCAGGAGCCACCGTACTATTTTTTTTGGCCGACATTTTTAATTAGATAATAAATTGAATACGCTGTTGAGTTCTACGTTAGCACTTTTCAGCAGATAATGCTTTGTGATACACAGATACTTTTAAATATACACGATTTAGGTATGATACTTTTAAATATACACGATTGAGGTATACCAGTAGGGACGGAGCGTCGGTAAACACGTCCGTCCTGCTCGACTACCAGCGCGGAACTCAATTTAATTTAATTTAATTTAATTTAATTTAATTTAATTTAATTTAATTTAATTTAATTTAATTTAATTTAATTTAATTTAATTTAATTTAATTTAATTTAATTTAATTTAATTTAATTTAATTTAATTTAATTTAATTTAATTTAATTTAATTTAATTTAATTTAATTTAATTTAATTTAATTTAATTTAATTTAATTTAATTTAATTTAATTTAATTTAATTTAATTTAATTTAATTTAATTTAATTTAATTTAATTTAATTTAATTTAATTTAATTTAATTTAATTTAATTTAATTTAATTTAATTTAATTTAATTTAATTTAATTTAATTTAATTTAATTCAATTCAATTTAATTTAATTTAATTTAATTTAATTTAATTTAATTTAATTTAATTTAATTTAATTTAATTTAATTCAATTCAATTCAATTCAATTCAATTTAATTTAATTTAATTTAATTTAATTTAATTTAATTTAATTTAATTTAATTTAATTTAATTTAATTTAATTTAATTTAATTTAATTTAATTTAATTTAATTTAATTTAATTTAATTTAATTTAATTTAATTTAATTTAATTTAATTTAATTTAATTTAATTTAATTTAATTTAATTTAATTTAATTTAATTTAATTTAATTTAATTTAATTTAATTTAATTTAATTTAATTTAATTTAATTTAATTTAATTTAATTTAATTTAATTTAATTTAATTTAATTTAATTTAATTTAATTTAATTTAATTTAATTTAATTTAATTTAATTTAATTTAATTTAATTTAATTTAATTTAATTTAATTTAATTTAATTTAATTTAATTTAATTTAATTTAATTTAATTTAATTTAATTTAATTTAATTTAATTTAATTTAATTTAATTTAATTTAATTTAATTTAATTTAATTTAATTTAATTTAATTTAATTTAATTTAATTTAATTTAATTTAATTTAATTTAATTTAATTTAATTTAATTTAATTTAATTTAATTTAATTTAATTTAATTTAATTTAATTTAATTTAATTTAATTTAATTTAATTTAATTTAATTTAATTTAATTTAATTTAATTTAATTTAATTTAATTTAATTTAATTTAATTTAATTTAATTTAATTTAATTTAATTTAATTTAATTTAATTTAATTTAATTTAATTTAATTTAATTTAATTTGATTTGATTTGATTTGATTTGATTTGATTTGATTTGATTTGATTTGATTTGATTTGATTTGATTTGATTTGATTTGATTTGATTTGATTTGATTTGATTTGATTTGATTTGATTTGATTTGATTTGATTTGATTTGATTTGATTTGATTTGATTTGATTTGATTTGATTTGATTTGATTTGATTTAATTTAATTTAATTTAATTTAATTTAATTTAATTTAATTTAATTTAATTTAATTTAATTTAATTTAATTTAATTTAATTTAATTTAATTTAATTTAATTTAATTTAATTTAATTTAATTTAATTTAATTTAATTTAATTTAATTTAATTTAATTTAATTTAATTTGAATTTCGGTTTTTACCGGGCACTCAGTCAGCAAGGACCATTGTACCCGAGCCCCGATATGATCGGGGCAAACCATCTAACCTGTGGGACCCATAGGCAAGCCGGCCTCCTGCGCAAAGCGTATGAGTATGCTTGCCCGTGTGTCCCCCAGGTTGAATTCGTGAATGATAGGGGCCCCGAGAACTGCATTTCTGATGCTCTCAAGTCCCCTACACTGCAAGATCAGATGGAGGGGAGTGTCCTCTCCATCCTTGCATCTTTGGCAGATTGGTTCTTCCGCAAGACCCAGTCTTGCCAGATGCTTCCGAGTGTGCCAGTGTCCCGTGACCAGTCCCACGACCAGTCTCAGTTGAGCCCGGTCGAGGTTCACCAGCGTGGCTCCTAGCTTTTCCGAGGGTCCTGAAAACAGTGCCCTCGTATGCATCATCCCTGGGCCCCGTGACCAGAGGGCTGCGAATCTGTTCGCAGTTCACCTTTCCGTTACGGATTTCACTAGTCCCATGGTGACGCCTGTGACGCCCCAAGCTGCCATAATGTGCCTCGAAGCACCAAGTGTGGCGAGCTTGTGCGCCCTCTCGTTTCCCTGGATGCCGGTGTGACCCGGCACCCACCATAGTCTGACTGTGTTATCAACAGCTAGCTGCGATAATAAGTCGATGCAGTCGTTAGCCAGCTCGGACTTGACCGCTACCGTATGCAGCCGTCTAAGTGCGGCTTGACTGTCGCTGCAAATGTGGATGTGCTTGCCGTAGTAACCTTTGTCTCGGATGCACCGAGCGCAGGCCAGTATGGCAAACATCTCCGCTTGAAGAACCGTAGTGGTGTGGCCCAGGGCATAGGATAGCTCCGTCCTGGGCCCCTCGCTCCAAACTCCGGCTCCTGATCCTGTTGCCGTTTTTGACCCGTCCGTGTACCAGACCAGGCCACTGGGTGGCAGGATTCTGTCCAGTTCCTCAGTCCACGACTGTCTGTCGGGAATGAGTACCCGGTAATTGTATTTAACGTGGTGTTCCACCGGACAGCAGTCTCCTCCGAGCCGGATGATCTCCTCGAGATCTACCGCCATCGGGAGGATCGATGCGTGCCCGTAGTTGGCCCTCTTCCACTTATTGCTTAAAAGCAGCCTGATGGCCGCGTTTCTCGCCCCCGCTTCAGCTGTGATGTGCGGAGGCAGGATGTTAAGAAGGGCTCCTAGAGCCAGGGTCGGGGTTGTGCTCATGGCTCCTGTTATCCCCAGCCCTGCTAGTCTGTAGACCCTATCTAGAGCCTTCCTGTTGATTGCCCGCCCAAGCGCGGGCCACCACACTAGAGAGGCGTAGGTGATCTGGGGGACCACGATGGCTGTGTAAATCCACTTGACCATTTTGGGTTGGAGCCCCCACGTTTGGCCGAACATTCTCCGACAGGCCCAGAACGTTGCAATCGCTTTCTGAGCCTGTTTGGCGATGTGGCTTTTCCAGTTGAGCTTTCGGTCCAGCGTCACTCCTAGGTAGCGAACCTCCGAGGAGAACGCGAGCTCCGCTCCAAAAATGGAAGGGGGCCTCATGTTGAAGCGCCTCTTCCTGGTGAATAGTACCATCTCTGTCTTATTTGGGTTAACCCTTAAGGACTTCGATGTGCACCACTCCTGGACGACATCAAGTGCTTTTTGCATCTTGCTCGTCATGGCCATAGGATGATCGCCGCTAACCGCAATGCAAACATCGTCGGCAAAGCCTTCCACCTTAACTCCCAGTCCCCCGAGCCTGCTCAAGAGCCCGTCGACGACGAGGAGCCACATCAGGGGGGATGTTACTCCTCCCTGGGGGCACCCCCTGCCGGCCAGAATATCCTGGTGTTTCTCGACTAAAACTCCGTTTGGGAGTACGAGTCCACCGAGTTTCATTTGAGGGCCTGCCGTGAAAACTCTACGGAGCCTGGCCACTGTTGGTAGGGCCGAGACCTCTCTGCAGAACTTGCCCCAGGCTTCCTTTTTTAAATGCTTTATGAGCCTCTTGTAGGTCCTTTGTAAGTCCCTATAGGCTGCCCAGTTCGCTTCCGTCTTTGTCTTCATGGCTTTGTTGAGTAGTCGGCGTGAACTGCGGCGCAACTCGCTCAGCTCCTTGTTCCACCATGCCACTCTTTTACCGCTCTTCCTTTCTTTTGCGGGGCACAAGGCTTCATAGGCCTGGATGATGGACTCAGTCAGCAAGCTGACCCTCTCCTCGATCCAGCCCTCGGTCCTCTGCCAGCCCCTCGCCCCCCCGAGCCTCCTGCTTAGTTCCTCTCTGTAGAGGTCCCAATCGGTGGCCCTAGGGTTGCGGTAGGCCGGCACGGCCCGCTGGGCCCCTGATCCCTTCAGGCTGAAGAGGATACGCCGGTGATCCGATAAGGTATCCTCATCGTCGATGTCACCCATTGTACAACCTTTGGGGTTCCGAGGGTAAGATCAATGACCTCCTGTCTTCTTGAGTTGACAAAGGTAGGCTTGGACCCTGTGTTTAGGATCTCAAGGTTTGTGTTAGAGAGGTACTCTAGCAGAGCTGAGCCCCTCTCATTTGTGTCCGAACTGCCCCATACGAGATGGTGCGAGTTTGCGTCGCATCCTATCACTAGGTTTAGTCCCGACTTACGGCAATGCTCTACCAGGGTTTTTAGCTCCCTAGTAGGTGGAGGTGTGTCTGAGTCGAAGGGGAGGTACGCAGAGCAGACGATTAGATCCGTCGCCCCCTCTCCCGACTTTAGCTTTATCGAGGCTGTGGCCAAATCCCTGCTGCAGAACCTGTTCAGCTTCAGTGCATTTAGCCGCCTGTGCACAAAGACACAGGCCCTAGGGCCTGGCTCTGTAGGGTCGTTAATTAACGTCCCATTGTTTTGATCTATCCCTCTTACAAGTCCCTTGTAAATCCAAGGTTCTTGTATTAGGGATATATCTGTTT
Source organism: Diplazon laetatorius (assembly GCA_963662125.1). Classification (NCBI taxonomy): domain Eukaryota; kingdom Metazoa; phylum Arthropoda; class Insecta; order Hymenoptera; family Ichneumonidae; genus Diplazon; species Diplazon laetatorius. The sequence continues at coordinate 3,387,168 of OY759161.1, forward strand.
GCCGCATTGAGAGGTCCCGGTTTAGTAAAGCCGTTGCCGCTATTTGCCGCTATACAATGTTGCAGGTTACTTTGGGAGCAATTGACAGTGACCTCCGTCATGTTGGCGGTATCAGCTGTCACACTCCCATTCGGGGAGGGGGGGGAGGAGAGGGGGCCCTTTTATGAGCCCTTATCCTCTCCCTCCTCAGCCACTGGGACCGGCGATTTACTGCCAGTCCTTTGTGGCGTAGTAGGGGAGCGTGTAAGGGTCTCGGTGAGGGTTTTTTGAACCCCCAGCCGCGCCCCATCCACGCCTTCCCTCAACACCGCTCGAATCAGGGGAGGTCGTCCCCTGGTCCGCCCGGTGCCTCTAGATTTCGAGGGTCTCCTGGTGATGGACAGTTCCCCAAATGTCACGGCCCCGACGGGGGAAACCGACGGTCCCGCGACAGTGGCGTCCCTCTCCCTCACCACGGATACTCTCTCTACCGATGCAGTGCCCTGCACCTCCATTGCAGTGCCCTGCTCCGACGTCACAGTCTCCTGTCCCGTCGTCGCTGTGCCCTGCTCCGTCAGCGCAGTGCCCTGCCCCTCCTTCGCCGCCCATGCCGACACCGTCATCTCGGGTGGAAGCCTGTTCCAGGCCACCGCAGCTGCCACCATCGACTTTTTCGCCTTTGGCTTTGCCGCCTTCGGCTTTTTCGCCTCTGGCGGCCCCTGCTTCGTGACCTGTACTTTTTCTTTAGCCTTTGGGACGGCGGCCCGCTGCCCCTCCCCGGCTCTGTGATGGGCCTCGAAAAATCGAGCCCTTCCCATGCCGAAGTGGGGAGCAAGACCTCCTTCCCGCAGCTTACCCAGTGACGCCGGGTCAACACCGACAACGAGGTGGGTGAAATTGTCCACCGTCTTCCTGTCCCACACTCTCCACAAGTGGGTCTGTAGGCCAGGATTCTGGCGAGACAATCTCTTGAGCATAACGTCGGTCCCCTCGGCAGGGCCGGGGAGAACCGCCGTCATCCTCTTTAATTTTGGGAGGCGCTCTTTCTCCAGAACCTGAAGTGAGGCACCTTCCCATGGTCTCAGGTTGGGGACCACTTCCCTCAACCACACCTTCGACCGCTCATTGGAGCATGTTACCCAAAGGACTCCCTGGTCGCACCGGGTCCCCTCGAAGCACGGGACCTCCTGTTCTTGAGGAACAGAGTCCAGCGCCCCGAGGAGCCCCTGCACCACCAGTTTGTCCTCCTCCGGGCCGAGAACGGTTTCCGGGAACGAGGTCGGCGCAATTGCCACCCTCTTGTCCCCAGCCGCCGCGTCTGCATACCCGGCGGGTTTGGGCAACAGCTTCCCCTTCTTGACAGTTTTAGCCTGGTCCGGCGGAGTGCTATCCGAGGGTCGGGGCCTTTCGGTGCCCTTTCCCCCGTCTCCTTCGGTTAGTGCGCTTTCATGGTTTGGCGCGTCGGCGGAGCCCTGCGAAGCCAGTCTGGCCTTGCGAGTTCGCCTCTTCGCCGCCCCACTACGGCACACTTTCCTGCCGGTAGGCTGAGAAGGGTTGGTGGGCCCGGCTTGCGCTGATCCCTCCTCCCCCTCCCTTGACGATGAGTCCCCGACAACCAGGCTCTGGGTCATTGTCGCTAATGCGGCAACGTCCCCAACAACCGGGCTGCCAGCCCTCTTCGTCGCTTCTTGATCTGGCTGTGCCTCAGTTGAAGCCCTGCCGTCATTTGTGTCAATAGTAACCTGAGTGTTCATTTGGTTCCCACGAGAAGACAGGAAATAAATGTCACCCCCACCAGAGCCTGTTACTGGGGGAAGGCGGCTAAAATACAATGGGGTTGCGCCTGGTACCCCAAGGGCATCGTTTGAGACACTTATACCCCAGTGCCATCCAGCCATCAGCACGATGGCTTACACTTTAGCTTGGGGGAGTTGGTCCGCGACGAGCCTTTAGGTCCCCTAAGCCGGTTTTTAGGCCGGCCGGGTTCCGTATCAGCCCGTAGACCGGGGTGCTCCCTCACCCTTCCGCCGTTCACGGTCGGGGTCGTCAGAACGACGCCCCCCTTCCCAGAGCGGGGTCCAGTGGCTTTGCCCCCCGGCCCCCTTCTATCCGCCACCCGAAGACGCGCTCGGCCGGGTCTCAACCGCTTCCCCGCACCCCTTTACGGGATTTGGGGAAACCGAGAATTTAATTTAATTTAATTTAATTTAATTTAGTAGTAGTTGTTTATTTCCAGGTATACCTCTTTGAGGTGTTTACATAGTTCCCCCCCTGTACATATTTCCCCCTTAGATCTATATTGCATTTATCCATTCCTTTTACATCTCCAATTCCAACTTATATTTCATTACTTCACTCTTTTTTTTTCGTTTGCTCCTTGCTTATTCCTTTCATTCTTGATTTATCCTTCTCGCCACTCTTTCGAATAGTTTTACGTAATCACATAGTTCCCGGCTTGGTCGTAGTTTTAACTGATTTTCTATTTTCCGTCTGACTTCTTGGCCTTTTGCATTACCCAGCCAGTTTTCTAGCTCCTTAACAACTTCTTTATCTATTGCCGCGTTTATTTCGCTACACTCGCAGATATGTTCCAGACACTCTATCTCTACTTTACACACCCTACATTTCTTGTCCCTATATCCCTTGTTTCCCTCTTTCCTCACATTCCCACATCTTATCCGCGCCCATGTTTCTTTCGTCTCGCCTCCTAATTCTTCATCTTCCCAGTACTCCTCTTTCTCTATCGTCATTTTTCTGTCCTTGTAGTCCTTGCAGAACGTCGAGTTAGCAATTTTAGTCCAGTCGTTCTGGGTTTCTTGCTCCACTTTTATCCTCTTTCCCCTTTCGATCAATCGTTTCCATTCGTCAACATTTCCACTTCGTAACGTCTGCCAGGTTCGTCCTTCGCCCACCTCCTCCATCGCTTCTTTAACTTCAACACCCCACTTTGACGGGTTTCCATTTATTATTCCCCTGATTTCTTCCTTTAGGCATTTCTTCGGCCACCTGTTGTCTTCCATTTTCAATATTTCCCCCACATACTTTGCAGCCCTTTCCCACATTTCTATTCCTATTCCCCTGCAACCTGCCTCCATCCGCCATATATAATTCGGTGTGTTCGTGCTAATCCCCATCGCCATCTTAACGTATCTCCCTTGTAGTCTTTCCATCATTTCTCTTCTTCACCATCCCCAGATTTCCACTCCATGTAACATTCCGCTCTTTGCCATTGTTTTCATAAGATGTAATCTCCTTCCGAGGCTGCCGATTTTTGCCCTTTTAAATATCCCCCATGTCGCGTTTATATATCTATTTATTTTCGCCGCTAGAATCTTCGTGTGTTTCTCGAAAGTGTTACCCGTTGAAAACCATACACCCAAATACTTATATTCTTTTACCATTTCTAGTTCTTGGTTCTTGTATTTCCCGGCTTTGCTTCTTTTGTTGCGCCCCCCCTTTTTAAACACTAAAATCTTTGTTTTGCCAATATTGACGGTCAGCCTGTTTTTCGTTACATATTTTTCCAGCGATGCTAACATGTTTCTTAGACCATTTTCTTCGTCCGCTACCAGAACTATATCATCCGCAAATTTCAACGCGAAGATTTTTTCGTCTCCTACCACGGTTCCCCCTTCGTTTTTCCTTGTCCATACATCATCCATGTCTTCGATAAATACGTTAAAAAGTAGCGGGCTTACTGGGCATCCTTGTCGCACTCCCCTCACCGTTCGAAAGCGTTCCGTTATTTCCTCACCGGCAATTACCTCATTAACTGTTTCCGCGTATATATTTTTTACCATGTCCAGCAACCTTCCTTTTATGCCTTTTCCCCTCATTTTTTCCATCAATAGGTCCCTGTCCACTGTATCGAAGGCAGCCTTGAAATCTACAAACGCCGTGAAAAGTTTCCCCCCTTTCTTTTTCAGATTTTTATTTATTAGAGAGTTAAGTACGAAGACATGATCGCGCGTTTCTCTCCCGCTCCGGAAACCTGCTTGACTCTCCTTTAACACCTCTTTCCCCTCTAGCCAGTACCTAAGCCTTCCCGTGATTATGTTGGCGAGGAGTTTATACCCTGTATTTAATAACGTTATCCCTCTATAGTTTGCCGCACTATTTATATTCCCTGCTTTATAGATAGGAAAAATTCTCCCAACTTCCCATTCTCTCCCGATCTCTCCTTTACCCCAAAAATCGTTTAGAATTTCCCTCATTTCTCTAAGCCCATCTTCTGGCATACCCTTGAGAAACTCGACTGTAATTCCATCTTCCCCCGCGGCCTTTCCGTTTTTCATTTTTTTCAGCGCTTTTAACATTTCACTCCAGCCTATATCTCTATTTATTCTTTCCAAACATAAGTCGTTCTCTCTGTCGTCCCCCATTTCTTCTACTCCCTGCTCTCTCGTCACCCCCGCTCTTTCTGCTCCTCCGATCAATTCCTGAAAGTACGCCGCCCATTCTTCTTTGCTAATCTGATTACCCCCATTTGCCCGCCGTGGTCTGGAAGGTTTGATGGCTTTCCACATTTCTCCAACGTTTTTACATTTTTCTACACTGCTCCATTTCTCTTCCCAAAATTCTCTTTGTTTTTCTTTTCTTATCGCTTTCAGTTTTTTCCTTGCTTCTACCAAATTCTTTCTATTCTGTTCCCCTTTATTTTCCAAGTATTTTTTGAGGCAACTCCACACTGTTTTCCGCTGTTCTTTCACCTCCGCACACAGTCTTTTCGCCCCTTGGTTCCCCCCCACCTTCCATTTGCTCATGCCTATTTCTTCTGCAGCGGTTTTTATAATTCCCTTCAGCCGATCCCATCTATCTTTACCGCCCTCCGCCGTTTGTCTGTTCCCCCACATTTCTGAAAATTTATTCTGATAGTCTGTCGCCAACTGGTCGTTCCACTTCAAAATTTTTTGACGTTGCAATTCCCCGGTTTCTCTCTTCACCCTTTCCTCTCTCATGCTTCCTTGCAAGCTAAAAATAACTGGCAAATGATCGGATTCTATCCTTACCTTGATCTCCATTTTTTCAATCCAGTGGTCTTTGTCCTCGCTCACTATTATGTAGTCTATCACTGATCCTTCTCCCTCTTTTCCACCTACAAAAGTGAATTGCCCTTCCCGATCACCCTCGCACCTTCCATTCATAACCAATAATCCGTTGTCGTCACAAAAATCTATTAGTTTTCGGCCTTCGGCATTTAGCGTTTTGTCTTTTGATTTTCTACTCCCTCTTTCGTCATCATCGTCCGTTAGTTTGCCCGTTTCCTCTCCTATTCTCGCGTTCAGGTCCCCTACCAATATCACCCCCACGCCCTTCTCGTGTGCATAATTTATTATTGCTCCTAGTTCCTGCATCAGATTCCGGAAACCGCAATTATTGTAAGCCGTTATTATAACAAATTTTACTCCCTCTTCCCCGGCTTCCACCCCTTTAATCACCAAACCTTCCTTCCACTTTTCCACCCCCACTCCTTTGCCCATCGTATTTTTCCTTATTCCTATTAATTGTCCCCCAATGGCTCTACCCTTTCGATTTTTTCTCGTCGCCGGTTTCGTAACCCATTTAAAGTCTTTCTCCAGAGCCCCCAGCACTCTGTTCTCGTCTTTTTCCTCGGTCCATGTCTCTTGTAGCACGATAATATCGCACTCTTTTAACAACTCCCACGTTTCCTGAATTTTCCGCGCCCCCGCAATATTCCACATTAAAACCCTCATCCCTCGTCTAGTACTCCCGGAATCGTGGCCCTCCTGCGTTCCGAAACCTCCTCTGCCCCTTGCTTCCGCAGTTCTTCGATCTTCTCTCTTCTCTTCGCTCTTCCATCTTCCCTCTATCTCGTTCCATTTCCTCCATTCGCCTTTTATGTGAATTTTCTGATGTCCCGTACGGACATGCTCCCCCTCCATTTTCATCTCTTCCGCTATTGCTTCGATCCATTTCTGAACTGTTTTTTCCCTTTCCGTCCAGTCATCCGTGATGTCAAGTTTTCCGCCCCTACTCCTGTAGTTTCTCTTCATTATGGCCGCTTTATTTCCCATCGTACCCAGTTTCACCAACAGCCCATTTTCCAACCATCGCCACTTCCTGATATCTGGCCATACGCCTGTCTGGTCGTGAATTGCCGCTCCCACGTCTTTTTCTACCCATTTGCTTTCACGTCTTAACCCTCTCACCATAATATATGTTTTCCGCCTGAGTCTTTCTTGCTTTTCTCTTTCCCATTCGCCCGCCGAAAGTCTTCCTGGGTATTTCCTGGGCCCCCTCGCTTCCCGTCCTATCGTATTGCTTCTCCTCAAGTTTTCTCCTTCCCCCTTCCACCCCTCCGATGACTGATTTCTAGCTCCTATATCTGTGAAGTCAGTTTCGCTTATGTCGCTTATATCGTTTTTGTTAGATTCCGCTCCCAAATTTCCGTTTTCGTCCTCTCCGCCATTTTTTTTTTTCATCATCGTCTCAATCTCCCCGGCCTTGTTCAGTTTAGTTTGTGCTAATTCGATCTGTAGGAGTTCGTTTTTCCTTTCCAAAGCTGCAATTTTCGCATCTCGACTTATACACTGGCCTTCCCATCTCGTGTGTTCCAGCCACATTTTTTCCTGCATCTGTACCAACTCTTCTTCCAACTCATCGTTTTTCTTTTCATTTTCTCTGAGCACTGAACTGACCTCTTTCAGCACTTCTTTCAACTCTTCTCGAAACAGTTTTCTCCAGCTTTTTTCCCATTCCTCTTTGTATTCGTTGAGGACTGCGGTAATGTTACGCAGTTCTTCCTCGTGTCGCTCTCTGTCTGTAGCTGTCTCTGTCTCGCTCCTCTCCCCTTTTTCCCCCATCTCGGGCGCTTCGACTGACCCCTCAACCTCCCCTACTTCAGGGGGCGCGTGGCCTGTCACTTGTACTGTCTCCCCTACACCGTCACACTTATCGGTGGTTTTGTACGGGGTTCCCATTAATTTGCATTTTTTTCCGAAAGCTTCAGTTATCGGTATCGCTACCAGTTCCTCGTCAGTTTTTTCGTCAATCCATGTGGCTTCCCCACCTTCTCCTTCGCCCGTCTTCTTTCGTCCCCAGTATTTGTCAAGGCCCTTTGTTACCGACTCGCTGCGTTTCTTCGCGCCCACCGCTCCGGCTGGTCGACCTCTCCCCCTTTTTGCGCCCGTTCCACCCTCGGTCTCGGGAGCTTCCTTGGACTTCCGCTCGTCGCCGTTGGCGCTCTCGTCGCGGCTTTTCTGTTCGTCCATGCCTGTTTTTCAGCTTAACCTCACTTTTTTCCAGTTTCGGAAATTCGTCTTTTTCATATTTTCCACTGGCGCCCTGCACTTTCACCTTCACTTCGTAACCACTTTTACACGTCTTTTTCTTTCTCTGTTCTTTTAATTCGCGTTTTCCTGCGGAGCTAACACAGACCGCGTCAGCCAACGGTCGCTTCCCCCTCTCCTTAATTTAATTTAATTCAATTCAATTCAATTCAATTCAATTCAATTCAATTCAATTCAATTCAATTCAATTCAATTCAATTCAATTCAATTGAATTGAATTGAATTGAATTGAATTGAATTGAATTGAATTGAATTGAATTTAATTTAATTTAATTTAATTTAATTTAATTGAATTGAATTGAATTGAATTGAATTGAATTGAATTGAATTGAATTGAATTTAATTTAATTTAATTTAATTTAATTTAATTTAATTTAATTTAATTTAATTTAATTTAATTTAATTTAATTTAATTTAATTTAATTTAATTTAATTTAATTTAATTTAATTTAATTTAATTTAATTTAATTTAATTTAATTTAATTTAATTTAATTTAATTTAATTTAATTTAATTTAATTTAATTTAATTTAATTTAATTTAATTTAATTTAATTTAATTTAATTTAATTTAATTTAATTTAATTTAATTTAATTTAATTTAATTTAATTTAATTTAATTTAATTTAATTTAATTTAATTTAATTTAATTTAATTTAATTTAATTTGATTTAATTTAATTTAATTTAATTTAATTTAATTTAATTTAATTTAATTTAATTTAATTTAATTTAATTTAATTTAATTTAATTTAATTTAATTTAATTTAATTTAATTTAATTTAATTTAATTTAATTTAATTTAATTTAATTTAATTTAATTTAATTTAATTTAATTTAATTTAATTTAATTTAATTTAATTTAATTTAATTTAATTTAATTTAATTTAATTTAATTTAATTTAATTTAATTTAATTTAATTTAATTTAATTTAATTTAATTTAATTTAATTTAATTTAATTTAATTTAATTTAATTTAATTTAATTTAATTTAATTTAATTTAATTTAATTTAATTTAATTTAATTTAATTTAATTTAATTTAATTTAATTTAATTTAATTTAATTTAATTTAATTTAATTTAATTTAATTTAATTTAATTTAATTTAATTTAATTTAATTTAATTTAATTTAATTTAATTTAATTTAATTTAATTTAATTTAATTTAATTTAATTTAATTTAATTTAATTTAATTTAATTTGATTTGATTTGATTTGATTTGATTTGATTTGATTTGATTTGATTTGATTTGATTTGATTTGATTTGATTTGATTTAATTTAATTTAATTTAATTTAATTTAATTTAATTTAATTTAATTTAATTTAATTTAATTTAATTTAATTTAATTTAATTTAATTTAATTTAATTTAATTTAATTTAATTTAATTTAATTTAATTTAATTTAATTTAATTTAATTTAATTTAATTTAATTTATTTTAATTTAATTTAATTTAATTTAATTTAATTTAATTTAATTTAATTTAATTTAATTTAATTTAATTTAATTTAATTTAATTTAATTTAATTTAATTTAATTTAATTTAATTTAATTCAATTCAATCTAATTTAATCCGACTTGATTTGATTTGATTTGATCTGAGTTGAATTGAGTTGAGTCGACTTGGTTTGATTTGATCTGACTTGATTCGATTTGATTTGATTCGATTTAATTGGATTTGCTTTTATTGGGTTGACTCGGTTCCACTTATTTGAGGTTATGCAAGGGGTTTGAACTTTTCCTGTGGTAATTTAGTGACATCGAACTTTGGTGTGATGAGGTTTAACCGGACGATCACGAGTTGACTCGGGTGACAGAATTGTTTCTGGCCAATAACTATGCCGGGGTAGTTCGCTGGCCACGCGAGGATAGACGATGTTCGCTCGACCTATCTGGCTTTGTCGCCGTGGTGCCCCTTTGTGCCGCGAGGCCCCGCCACTCCACTCGGCCGCGCGTGCCGGCACGTTCGGGTCCCTAGCAACGCACGTGGCAACCGGCGTTTTGCCGCGCAGCTATTGTTCGATGACGCGCCGGGTAGCCGCGATATATAACGCGGGACGATCGCGATGCACAAAAAAAAATTCGAACCGGTGGGTGACTTGCTTACTTTGGCCGTCGTCTGGGCTATGTTATCCCGACAACAGTATTTACCGGCAATAATCACCTTTATTGCAACCTTTGGCTTTGTCTGTTCTCGATAGCCTCTGACCACGTGATCGACAGCTGGGGTACTTTGCTTGGGTCGTTATAGGGAACCCGTGCGTATTCGTTCGTTCTATGGTAACAAAGGAAAACGACGCACGCACTCGACAGCTCAATCTCCCCGCCCCCCGGGATCGTAACTGGGGGGGGGAATAATTTTCCCCGACTGTGATATTACGTCGCCCACGCGTTTATTCCGTAAGTCGAGAGCCCATGGGAAAAAACAAAAGTGCCGAGACTTACCCCTTTTCGCGTAATCCGTCTGTGAGTCGTCGCTGCCACGGATCCCCGTCGATGTCCACAGGTCTCGGTGCGACGTGGCCTCTACTTCTGCGCACTTTATTTCACTTTTTGTTTCACTTTTGTTTGTTTTCCTTTCTCTTTTCGTTTTCCTTTATCACTTCCGTGCACTGGGTCGCGTAACCGCACAAAGAACCACTCTGCGGCACTGGGGCTACTTAGCTGCGCGAATCCTTCCCAATGAGTGTGCGTTGCGCTGGCCCACGAGTCTCGCCGCGCTAGGCCCAGCCGCCGATAATACTTCGCCGCACTAGTCCGCTGCTTTCGGCCGGCAACGTTCGGTGACGGCGTGGGGTGGTCGTGGCGTGAGGGGAGAACGGTTCCCCTTTCTCGCTATTGCGTCGTCTACCAAGACGCTCGCCTTACGAGACTACGTTTCTTTCCCCTTCCCTCGTGCTTCCGCCTCTCTCTCTGTCTAACTCTCGCACGTACTGGAGGGTTCTCTACGGCGTTACTACTACTCTTGCCTTCCCCTTACGTGCGGTTGGTCAATTTCGAGGACGTCGCGCTTATTCCGCTATCCCTATTTACTATCCACAATTGCAAATTAACACCCACTAATTTGTCCTCATGCTCAGCTATTAATTTAGTGTTACTATTTATTCCTTTCTACAGAGAAAAATATGGATTTTTTTTATTTTTTTTTTTCGAAAATCGGAAAATCTACTCTATTGTCGCTATGGTTTCGCCTAGGCTCGCTGATGTCTCTGACAACTCTCTACCCATTCGGGTGTTTACTCGACTTGTCGCAATTTGGTCACTTCGCGCTACAACTCTTCTCCGCGTATTTCCGGATGTCACGTTCGATCGAGACCGCAACCTCGACTTAAGATTTTAAACCATCGTGTGCCCCACGTTGGGCGCTATTTGTAACACGGTTTTTACACCGCGCACCTTCGCCGCTCCTCCGTGATCAACCCTGGGCGCCAGCCGCCAAACGACGACCCTTAAAACTGTCCCGATGCGACTCGGGTCCGACTGAGGGGGTGGGTTGGCCACGGGGAGACGATGCGGCTCAACAAAAAAAAACAATCGGCAGCTCAGCCTCATCGACGGGTAGAGGGGCGTGGGCCGAAACACGACGGAATAACCCGAAATAAACAAAACCATGTGACACAGGTATTCTTTATCAGATGTACGTTTATTCCACTGTCGACAATCTTCGACAGCGCAACACAACAGTTTTTGCGAGTGACCAAATTACAACATTTCGACGGACGACCTTCGGGCGAACCCAGACTCTATACAACACAACTTGCTTCGGATTTTCTGGCCAGTCGCGGCTCCCTCGACTCGACAATTACAACAACGACTCTCGACCCAGGGTCGGCGATAACTTAAGCTTACGTCGAAGTGATTCCCCGAGGGCTTTGTACACAATCAGGGCGCTCGAATTCCTCCGTATAGTCCAGGCAAAATATCGCGCGATTATCGACTTCTCGGTACTGTTTACCAACATAACAGTAGCACAATTGCTTATTTGAACGATTCTACGGATACCCGACAATCTACTTCATAAACATGGACATGGTTTACCCTAGGCGAATCTAACGTACACGACTCTTAAGGAAACGCGATGATATTTACAATTTACGACAACTACAATTACGGGACAAATTTTTACAAGTACGCGAGCTCGCTAATTCTCCCAACCAGACGTCTCTGGCCCCGCTGTCTACGATGGATATGCCAAAATACCGGACTCTTCTTTTTATTGACTCGTTCCGATAACGATCGACCGTACGGGTCTCACAAATATTTCGAGGTTCCCACCTACGGTAGACATGACAAAATATCGGACCGTTCAAAAGAAACTTTCCGATAACGATCGGTGGTCGAACCCCCCGGATATTCCCCGTAGCCGTCCGGTACGTCCCGCGTGTCCCCCTTTCCGGTACGACAACTGCACGAGTCCCACAAATTATCTCGATAGCTCCCACCTACGCTAGATATGACAAAATACCGGACTGTTCAAAAGAAAACTCTCCGATAACGATCGGCAGACGAGCTTACGCGGATGGTTCCTGACACGCGTAACGTACCCAACGCGAATCACACAAAAACAAAAGACACATGCGCTAAATAAATACGATTCATACAAATTAATCCGTACAACCCAAACAACTCCTCATAATTAACCATAACGGCTATCCAACATGTAATCTATTTAACAAAACGGAAACCATACGATACGACGACAATGTTGGAACTCTTCGGAGTGCGGAAACCGGGCTCTCTTCGCCTCTCCCCTCCTCCGTACCCGACCGTGACTCATTAATTCTAAATTTCGGAATTTATTTTACAATTTCAAAATTTCTATTTTTGACTCAAGCAACTTTTCGTTCGGCCTCCAAGGCTCACTAGTGGACCATCGAGTAATTCCCTCCCATCGACAGCTCTTGTGGCACGTGGCGTATTGTTTCAGTGGTCGCCACGTGGTAGAGTTTAATCAACGACGACTCGCCCCGTAGGGTCGAATCACGATAGCTTTACCCCACAAGACGGTGTCGGCCATGCGACAATTATTGGGATTAGTAACGGGAAAAAGTTTGACACACGATGTCCGACAACTCGAGTCAAAAACCGGCTACGTTACCCACGAGTCCACTGGGACTGATCCGCTGATGACTGTGTCCCCTCCGGGAGGTGCGTTGTAGAGGAAAACTGAGGCGATCCACCTCCGGCGAGAGCTGGGCGAAGAGAGAGCGACTCGATGCTTGACCGAGGGGCCCTCGGCCGATGTGACCCCCCCACCACGAGTCGCGAATTTTCTAATTCTGTCCTCTCGCGGCTTCGACTGCGACTATTATCCCCTCTCCCACGGCGATCTGTCCCTCTCCCTCCTCAGACGATTTTGCCGACCGTACCGGTAGCACGACAACTTTGCTATGGCCGATGATAAGTAACTCTCATGGATGGTGAGTTACCGGCTCAGTTACGGCACGGTAGAGAGCGATGTTACTTCGCCCGTTGAATTCGTGCGCTTGGCCCCGTTGTAACGTTGCACGCCTGGAGGGAGGTGACGATTAGATGATGAGGTCCGAGATGATTCGCATTCTGGTGTTCCGACCGAGGAATGATCGGTCGGGCACCCCAACGTCCAACGGCATTCCTCCGCTGACCGATGGGTAGAAGACGATCCCGGGTAGATCGCCATGGTGGGGGGGGTGTGTTTCCGTCCTCTTCATACGCTGCGTCGCCGCAGTACCCAGTGGTCTCGTGCATCATACAGTAACAATAGAAATCGCAGACAAAAACAAAGACATTAATGTTTCCCTTAACATTAACCTAATTAGTCTCACGGGACTCAAGGTAGCACGGGTACGGAGGGAATTTGGCCGAAGGTGGATGTCCGACAGCTGGCATAAGCTCGATAGCCCAAGGAACGGGGTGTCAGAAAAACACCACGTTACAACATATATTATGAACTATTAGATACAGAGTCGTACTGTGTAGTACGGTGTCGTAGACGTGCCCGCGCGCCAGGCGGGGCCGTAGACCGCGCCGGGGCTCGAGCCCGCGGTGCACGAGCTCGGCCGAAGACTCGATCTGAGCGTGCGCAGTATAATTGCGCGGGCATACGAATTGCGTATGCAGCAGGCGGGGTGCATATAAATCCACCTGATATGCTTCAACCACCTGGTCCCATTCTGCAAACTTGCGCTCTGTGCCCCGCGCAGTCGGGTCGTGGTCGTATTCCAAATTTTTCGTTAAAATATCGTTTCGGATACATTTCAAAATGTGCGGTGTGTTATGTTCCCGAATGACGAGTGTCTCGTAAGAGGTCGAGTCACGAAGGAAATAATATATTTTTATTTTTTGTTGTTGGGATTTGTTGCCAATAAAGAGTTGGAACTCACGTATAACAATGTAGTTTTAAGTTTATTGAATGATATGTTCGGGTGTCTGCTGGCACCACAGACACCGTCCGTTCCGCGATAGTACAATGTGAATTATCGCGCGAACTCCGAATTATCGTATCGCGAAGTAACTTGGGTGTAACTTGTAAGTAACTTGCTGCCTGATCGTTCGTTGTTGCTATGAGAACTTGAGTACAAGTATCGCGATACGAAAGTCTTTTCTCGGGTGAACCGTCCGGTTTCGAGATTCGTCAAAGACTGACTTTTGGTAGTGAGTCCTTACAATTATTGACTCTCTACCGAAAGTTGATGATTAAGATTTTACACAATTTTTGCAATGATTGGCCTGATTCGGTCAGCATTACCTGACGGTTCGCCCTCGAGTTGTTTGTGTATTTCGAAATTCGATTTCGAGTGGAGAAATGTTTCGCAATCGAATATGTGCGTTTGCGATATTCGAATTAGATCGCGCGTGCGACCGTTGCTGCATCGGAATGTCGTGAAGCAATTGTACAAGCATGTGGAATTGCTTCATTATTCCATTTGTTTAAGAAAATGTTTAAGTGAAATTTACGGGGCACAACAGGTGGATCAAACGAAGGAACGAACTCCACGTCGTCAATTAGGATGGTCCAGTCTGGAAAATATTCATAAAATAAATCAGTATTAATTTTGATATTAATTTAATCCTTTTCTAATTTTATTATTTTTTTAACTTACACTTTGTGATCCCCTTCATTTCTCTCACTCTATCTGTTTCGAATTGCAGGGATTTTATCGCCTTCTGGTTCGACGAACCATGGTCACAGACAGTGGCGGCAATATTAAATCCAGCTGCTTTTATGGCTCTCACGACTTCCTTAATGCAGCGAACAAGCTGGACATGCGTTGTTTGACCTGCACAGAAGTGGTATTAAACCGGGATCTTCCATCCTGTTTTTATGCCTTTCAACATAAAAACAAGTGCGTGGTTGGCGTATTTGCTCGTTCGTGTGGATCCCCAATCCTCAAATCCAACCACTTTTTGCTTCTCGGTGCTGTGTTGCACATGCGTTTTTAGAGACACTTCGTCCCACATCAAAACACATGATTTGTCTTGTGGATCAGTTATCCGTTTTGCTGCATCTTCTAACACAGCACGCATGGTCTCGAGGACACCCGTATCCAGTCGAATTCTACCCAATATTTTTTCCGTGTCGATGGGCAGGGGAGCGGAAGAAAAGTTCTAAGATACCTGTATGTCGCTGGAGACCGTTTATAAATTGACAGATACAAAAGTCTCTCCTCCATAGAATATCTGCGACCGTTGATATCTCTATTGGCATTGCGTAGAATTATATCGATGAAAATCCGCTGTAGTGTTGTTAAATTTGAGATTTGGTTGAAGAATTCACTTGCCTTAATCGGTTGAGTGAGCTGCTTTATCCTATTTGAATAACTAAACGTATGGGTTACTTGAAATGATCTGAAGAGATTTACAGAATTCATAATCTAACTCATCGTTTTCTCCAAAAATTGAAAAGCAGGATGAATAATTATACAAAGTATACAAAATGTTTAATGTGAAAAAAGGATAAACAACTAAAACAAATTATCGATTTCTAGACTCGCGCATATACTTTGTTTGAAAACTAAAATCAAAAATAGAAACGCAGAAAGAATACCGTTTATTCTTTGTTTTGCGATTGTCTATTGCTCTTTGGGCATGCGGAACTTCTTCACAGATCTCTCGTGTGCCTTCATCAACTTGTGTGTGCTTTCACCCCGAAGATTTCAAAGTCGAAAGACCCGCAGCGTTGATTTCTTTATTCGATAGGAGATTGCTATTGTCCTGGACAGTCGCATTGTGATTATTTCCTTCCAAAGTGTTGAATTTTCTTTTCACACACTTGAATTTTTTTTTTAGCGTTGAAAACTTGTCCGTAATACGAATACTACTTGTTCGTACTTCCTTTCCACTACCTTGCCGTTTGAATGCCGGATTGTGGTATGTTCTCGGGGAAAATTCAGTCCGGGCAGGAGGGGACGACATTTTTTCGCTTAACGATCGCAAGTCAAGCGGTCATATTTTCTGCCGTGACGGTCGGATTAACGTTTGCGTTTTCGTCGTGACATGGCAATAGCAATGTCGGAATTGCCTCGTTGTCCGCAAATTTGTTATGTCCTGTCGGATAATCTTCCTCTCGGAAATGTAACGTGCAAACTCTATATTTTTTTTCGTATTTCAATGTCGGTCTTCGCACCGCTGCCAACCACCGCTTGCCCCGAACTTCGTCTTTCGGAAAAATACGATTTTTTTCCGTTCGCGAAGATTTGCAACCCGGAACTATGCATCGTCTGCGACCGTGCTTTATCGGTTGAGATGCCATTTTGCCACTTTGTACCACTCTCTCAATTAACAAAAATAATCAAGAATAACGAAACTAACTGCAATACATCTATGACGCGCGCGAACTCAATTAAAATAGGGTTATGGTCACGCTTGGTTCCGCGCTTTGGCGCGCTTCGTTAAGCTAGCTTGGCGAGTCAAGTGCACGAGATTGCCCGAGTGTGCCCGAGTGTACCCGAAGTTGCAACGCCATCTCGGGTGGGGTCATTTTACTACCCGAATTTAGAATAACGACAAATATGCAGATGCACCCGGGGAGTTGACACGGCCGCCTGGTCAGCGGGTCGCGTGGTGTGGCGAAATGGCTGGTTTCCACGCCCGCCGGGAGATAGCACCTGGTATTCGCGAACAACTTGGCGATTCGGAGTGGGGGTCAGTCAACCGAGACCCCAAGCGAAGCACTCCGAGTCGCTCTCTTCTCGTCTGTCGCTCATCGGAGGTGGATCGTTCCTAGCATCGTTTCGAGCCGCCATACCCCCCGAAAAGGTTGTGGACATCGGCGAGACCAGTACCAGCGGTGCCGTAAGTACGCAACCGAGGCTCAGCTGTACAAAAATTGACTTCATAGAAAATTTCGAGATTCAATGAGATTTTCGTATCGTATTAGTAGGCTTTCGACTCTCTCCCATAAAAATTTGTATCGTCGAGTAAACGACGCTGCGTGGGGGGGCGTATCGTCCCCGTCGTGATCGAGGTCAGAGCACGTGGCAAGGCCCCATGTTATCGTTAGATTTCCATTAAGACCGCAGATAAAGGCGAAAATACCACCAAAATTAGTTGTCGAAATTGTCTTCGCAACACCGCTGCCGAACTTGTGATCCGGAAATTCGATTATTACGTGCTGTATCGACGCGAAAAATCTGTTGGCTGAGGGTTCAATTATCTCGAGGGAAAAATCCTACTCGTATGACGTCGGGGAGAGTTGTCGACACGAGGCGTGTCCGATGGGATGTTTGAGCCAACGATATCGAAAATTCTGGAGAATTGAAATCAGTAGAGTCAGTCGAATCAGAATTATTGCAAAACATAAATTGTAAAGTCAGCAGGAAAATAGTTAATCCCGAACAATAAATAGTAGAGTCAATAGAATCATCGTTAATTCCCGAATAATAATGTGTATTGTCGATCACACCATCCGTGGAAAAGAATCATAAAAATTAGAGTTGTTAGGCCCTGAATTATCTGAAGGGCTTTTAAATAAATATTTTTCGGAATACCATTGAAACGCTTGGCATATCTGTTTCTATTAGATTGGGTTTTATTCAGGAGAATGAAATATGAGAGTACATGGATTAGGACATGTATCTTAAATCACTTACAATGAGGTCGTTGTTGTATTTCGTTGACAATGGTTCGAGTTGTTGGTTGGATTGATTGAAAGTTGAAGTTTGGATATGGTTGTCGGTTTCTTAGAGCAGTGAAACACTTTTCACTGAGGTTTGACTACTGTCGGAAACTGAGTCCTGATTCTAATTAACGATTGGAACACTTTTCACAGAGGTTCCAATTGTTGTACAAAAACTGATAAAACTAGAGGTGGTTTGAGTTCTTTCGGCCACCGATGCCGTTCACTCGCGATAGAATTATAAGCGCGCTCACCTCGATGACTTCCCGTTCCCTCGGGTGGGAAGGCTTGGCCAAAAGGACCGAAGACACACACTACCTATCGGCAAAGAGACGCAGCAAAGACTCCGGACGACACTCGGGGTGTGAGTATCGACGAGTTCGGGAGCTGATGAAAGACTAATGATCGGTAATTACTTGGGTTACCAAGTGGGCACCGATCGATTGATTTAATGCAATAATTGCTTTGCTCCGTCTCTTTTCCGATGACGCGGTGCGTCAGCATTTCCGGTCTTGCAGTTTTGGCGGTGGCAATTGCGACATGTTTGTCGCAACGCACCGACTCTTTGGTTTTTGCGATATATTGCGGGTTCGCTAACCCGTGCGGTTGTTAACCCGCGATGTCGTTAACCTGCGATGTCGTTAACCTAAGTTTGGCGAGTCGCGGAGATCTGTCTTTGTTACTATGCATATCCGTATCGGGATATAACAGGTTTATCAAAAAAAAGAAACAAAACGTGCCCTCAACCACTTCGGTGCCGGTGTCACGGAATAATTATTATAACCCTGAATTTATCGAAGAAAAAGAATTTGCAAAAAAAAACAAAACGTGATCCTCAACCACTTTGGTGCCGGATTCACAAAATAATTTATTAAAGAAAGAGAATTTACAAAAAAAAAAACAAAACGTGATCCTCAACCACTTCGGTGCCGGATTCACAAAATTATTTATTATATTAATAATCCCATCGACTCGACTCACAAAAAAAATGAAACGGTAATACGTGATGTTAAATTGACTGTACGGGAAGTTTCATAACCGACAAGCCCACGCGTCCGCGGAAATTCTCGGTACGTTCGACGACACGGTCGAACGGTCGTCGCAACGGTAACAATTTAAAAAAAAGACAATAATTTTAAGAAAATTCGTCCCGAGACGGGAATCGCAAGTACACGAGACTCAACCGCACAACCGATCGACTTTTCCTTCTTCACTCATCTTCCTTCTATTTATTCGTTCTTTCTTTTCGACTTTCTTCGGAAAACTTTTCTTCCCCTCTTTACAACGTTCTCTCCGGTACGGTATTCAATATTCTCTCTCTCTCTCCCGATAACTACTCGTCGCAACGACTCTCCCGGTACAGCCACGAATTTTTCGGCAACCGGTGGCTCGTGCCTCATAACCCTACCCTCTTACGTCACGCGGTCAGGAGGGGTAACAGGCGACCAACTCTGACCCCCCCTCGACACCTATCTTCGTGGGTCCTCGCATACGTTATTTGCAATTCGTAGCGCCTTCCCGGCGGAGAAGTTTTCCCCCGCGGAACGTTGTTTTGAGGGGTCCTTACGTCGCTGGCAGGCGGGCAACTTTCCCTCTTTCTCTCTATTCTTTTCTCCGTCGCGCATTCGGGGCCTCCCGAGGAATATATACGGGCGTGAACAAATCGTTCCGCTCGAGACGATTACAATTAGACATGAAAGAAAATAAAAAAAACAATTCAATTAGTAAATTTCCTAGTTTCCCTATAATGACCGTGGACTTGCCGGTGTCGTCGCGGCGAGAGTAGCGGGAGCGATTTGTTTAATTTCCAATCAAAATTATTTCTCGTTACAATATATATTCTTTTTTTTGTAATAACAGTAAGAATAATAATTTAAAAAAAATATATATATTTTGTCAATTTGATGTAATACGAAAAACGAAACCAGAAAAAAAAATCAGTTGAGACGAAAAGAGAAAAGGAAAATTTATATTTAAAAAAAATGGAAATTTCGTTTCAAAATGAGGTTATTGAATCTGCATTAATTATTGTAAGAGAAAGTATTATTATCCTATATATATATATAGATATATAGTGTAACGCCTAAAATCAGCGTTACAAGAATGCCTGAATATCGGGCTTGTTTTTGGTTCACTCCCCGGCTCGATCAGCACTAAACTCTCAGGCGAACTCTCAGGGCAATAGCGCGAGCGAAATACAAATTATTAATGACGATTTTTTTTATTTTGTGTTTTTCATGTGACGAGAGCCCGTTGCTGAATAGCCAACAACAGCACATTCGCATGTTCTCTGCTTTGAATCTCGCTTCCCAGAACAACGGAAGAGCAGAGGGGAACGATTCACCCCTCCCCCCCCCCCGTCGAAGGCCATCACGGATTTGGACGAAAAGTTAAACGTTCGATTAGACTGCGTGATAATATTCCCGGCGTGGGATACGGCGATAATCATCGTTGGACATCGATTACCGATATTGTAGCGATCTAACAGTCACACGATAGTGCGCGCACGGATCATTCGAAATCCGCGGCACGCAGACGGGTAATTCGAGTAATAACCAATTTTCCACGCTAGACGGTAGCAGTGTACGGGCGTCGCGAAGACGTTTCGCGGGTGGGGAGAAAGAGGGGTACGCGTGAGATTTTTGGGCAGTTAGGGTTTGGTTCGCGTTGCGAACAGTTAGCTTCGAGTCGTCATGTAGGGCAGTTAGATTTGGGGTTCGCGAGGCGAACCGTTAGCGTCGTAATGTAGAGGAGGGGGCCAACACGTAACGAGAGTCTGGATGCTTTCCCAGGACTCCAAGGGATTTTAAGAGGCGAAATTGAGCGGCTTCCGATCGAGGTAAGACTTCTCTATCGCCGTAAAATTCATGTGAGTGTTCGCGATCGTTTTCCCGGGAAAACATGGCATCTCGTTTTGTTTCTTTTCGTTTTTTTTGGTACCTGCTCGGCAGCTCCGGGAACAAGTTCGAACGATTCGGTCTCATATTCATTTTTTTTTTTGGAAATTTTTGGTCGAATATTGAGCCGCGTACCGGCATTAATCCCGCGAGTAAACTGTCGCAGTGTAAATGAGCTCTCTCGTTTTTTTTTTGTTTGTGAGTTATTAACGTTAGCGCGGCGAGACAAGCGATCGGAGGAGGAAACGGTCCCGGACAACCTGGTGAAAAATAATTGTCGCGCGAGTTTTGGATTATTTTGGTTATCGCGGGCGATTATAAAGTTTTCGGGGAGGAGGTCGACAGGGAGCGTCTCGTATTCATTTTAGACATTTGGGTAGAATATCGAGTCGCCGGTCGGCGCTGCCGAAACGAAATATTTGACATACCTGGGGGAAATAGTTTCCGACTTTTTTTTGAGAGTTTTTGCGTAGATCGTACTGTCTCTTGTCGGCGAATCGTTAACACGGAATGGTGAGGGCCATAGATTTATGTTTGAATAATCGCGTGACGTCATCGTTAAATTAAGATAGTAGGTCGTCGCATGGGAAACTCGGTTTGGCGCGTTTTAGTCTCGCGTTCGCGAATTAGAATTTTTCTTTATGTGTTTGTTTTGTATTTGATTTTCGAAGCGTTTCGATCAGGGAATCGGCGCCGTGGACAGAGTAGCGGCGTCCGATTATAGTAGGGCAAATTGTAAAGTGTTGTCCCCGAAGATTACCGGAAAATTTGCGTTCGTTTATTTCTTTTTGGTATTTTTTTCTGTAAATTATTTTTTTTGTTGCGATCTGGTGAATAAACTAATCATTTGAATTTCCGGAAATTTTGAGTGTTCATGTGTGCGGTTTTATTTATTTTTTTTTATTCGTTCCGATTCTGCTCCAATCCCCGAAAAATACATTTTCCCGAACTGCCCCTCTACTCATGTGATGGCTGCGGTCTAGTCTGGCAAACCTTATGCGTTTCTCAATTTAACATCTGAAATTTATTTTTCACTCCGGTCGGGTCACGCTATAAGCGTGGCTGGCGCCCAGATATTTTTTTACAAATATTAAATTTACCGGCCGAGGAGACGTTTTGTGACGTTTCGACGAAAAAGGCGTTACAATAGATATATATATTTTTTCCATTTTTTTTTTTTACGAATAATGCGCGTTTGTTCGGAGGAGTTATACTACGCGTATACTACGAGTTCCGCATTCCCACGATATCTCTTATAAAATAGCTGCGTGTGCATTTTCGCGGCGCGGCGAGGACACCAGAGCAAGGTTGGTAGGTGCGGTCGAAGGTGCGGAGGGGTACATACACATATACATAAATATATATTTTTTTCATCTGCGAGGGTATTTGATTCATATTTTCATTGTCGAAAACCAAAAAGAAATAGGAATGGTGCAATGAAATTTTCATCTGTAACTCTTGGGAAGAGAGATAACCCAAACGAATATAAAATAATTCGAAGTTATAAATTCATTTCATAAGGTTTCAGCGTTATTTTGATTATTTAATTTATTTAATTTATTTAATTCATTTAATTTATTTAATTTATTTAATTTATTTAATTTATTTAATTTATTTAATTTATTTAATTTATTTAATTTATTTAATTTATTTAATTTATTTAATTTATTTAATTTATTTAATTTATTTAATTTATTTAATTTATTTAATTCATTTAATTTATTTAATTTATTCAATTTATTTTATTCTTCCTCTGTGGTTTCCCCGGAGCTGTTATAAATGTCGTTGCTCCATTCCAGTGGGCAGTAGCGGGGCCTCGGGGGTACTTCCGGGTCAGTGGTGTGTACGTCTCGCGTATCCTCTTCCTCCGACGAGTCGGACTCCTCTGGCGTCGGGGTCTCGTATCGTCGTTCGGGGGGTGGGGACTCCGGGGAATCTCGTGCAGCTGCCAAGATAGCTTCGTTTTTCCTAACCAACGACCAGTCTCCGAATTCGCCGCCGACGTTGTCCCAGGAAAATGGTGTCCGTTGGTTCGTGTATTGGGCGTAACCTCCGGCAACCAGATGGTCGGCAATCGAGGTTTCGTTTTCTCGCCGTCGCCGTTGTCTGGTTCATGGGTATACAATTTTACCCATACAGCATCTGCTATAGGGTCTTTTCTCCTGATCCCCATAAAAAGGGTGTGACCCTCGAGTTTTCGAAGCTCCTGTTCACATTCGGTGGACCAAGATGGCGGGTGGCTTGGTTCGATGTCAGAGAGTCCACACATCAGCAGGGTCCATGGCATTCGGTGTAGTCCGGCCGATAATGAGTACAGTTCGTTAAGGTCCACGACGTCATTCATTGCGTGATCGCCACAGTAGACCGGGATGCACCGAGGATCACGAAGTTCATCTGTGCACACGACCCGCACGTGGGTGTCTGAGTCCGGATGCCAGAGTAGTGGTGCGCAGGGATAAATCTCCTCCTCGGTGACTCTCCTCGGCCTGTACGCTCCGGCTGACACGAACTCCATTGTACGTTCCCAACGTTTCCGCTCGTAGGTCGCGGGGTTCAGGCTGACCCAAATCCGGTGTGGGGTGTCCACCCTCTCGATCCTTACTTCGCCCATTCCTTCAATTTGCTCTACTGAGGCATTGAGAATGGTGTGGTCCATTATTATTTCTCTTTCTTTTTTTTGAATGTTATTTAGCGGTTTGTGTTTGTTAACTGATTTAATCGCAGGGTTCGCGGCTGTATATATTCCCCTGGGGTGCATTGTCAGCGTGATTGTAAGCGACGAATCGTCGCATCGAACGTTTTTCCTTGTTTTTATTTCATAGAGGGGAATAAGAAAAAAATTCTCTATATATACATGTACATGCACACCCATGCTTTTTCTTATTTTTATTTACCCGTTGGGTTAGTAATTTGATTTGCTCTGGTATCCGCGTGCACGCGCCGGCAAATCTGCAGGCACAGCTACTTTTACACGGTTCGAAATATGCCATAGGCCCTCAACGCTACTTGCACTAAACATTTACGTCTTATTTCTATACTATATACATATATATATATATATATATATATATATATATATTTTTTTTTTTGTTAATTTCTCAATGTATTTTAATAAAATAATAAAAAAAGGGGATAGTCTTGACCGAGTTTTGTATACAAAAAAAATTCTCAGCTTTCAAAAACAGAAATGCAATAACATTTATGGGTTAGAGAAAAAATTACTGAAAATCGCATTTGAAATACAAAAATCGTTTTTTTTTTTGAACATTTTAATCGACGATTGTTACTGAGATTGAGATCCATAGAATAGATTTGGAAAAAGAATAGATGGTGATATAGCGTTTTAAACGTTATTCTGTTCATCAAAATTTCAACTAATAATTTATTCATTATTATTATATATTGTAACGGTAGTTTTCCGTTATCTAAAGTTTTATCTCGAGAGTCGAGGATTTGGGGACTTGAGCAGCGTAAAGATTGATTGTGAACACAGGTCGAATATATGGTGGCGTTTATTCAGTGATTTTCTCTCTTTTTTTTTTGTGTCGGTTTACAATTTCGCGAGTGGCCTCCTGATTTTCTTTATTGTTTCGGTTTATTGACAGTAAATGCTTTTTCGTGTGCTGTAACAATAGGTTATATATGTATAGATAGTATTGATGGGTTCGCAGCGCCCATAATGAAATTTGTTGGGGCTCTGAATTATCTTTATTCGTCGAAGGATTGGTTCTTTGTCGTCGTCTGCGTGCTCTTTGCGCCACCTAGGTTGGAACGCCCGGTGTTGGGCCAATCGGATTTCGGAGAGTGGCCCGCAGTTGTCCCAGAATGGGTCCTCGGTTCGCCGGCGAGTTGCGTGATTGCCAGGGAGGTGAGTGAGACGTGCCGCGTGTGCTCGTCGCGCCACCAGTGTGTGCTCGCCAGCGACTGGAACGCCCCCGGATCGTCGTAGCGGGTTTGTCTCCCGTCCACCTCTCGTTCGCACCGGTGAGTCGAAGGATCTCCAGTGAGGTGAGCAAGACGTGGCTCAGGTGCCTGTCGTGCCACCGGTGTGTGTGCTCGCCAGCGACTGGAACGCCCCCGGATCGTCGTGGCGGGGTTGGCTCCCGTCCGCCTCTCGTTCGCACCGGTGAGTCGAAGGATCTCCAGTGAGGTGAGCAAGACGTGGCTCAGGTGCCGGTCGCGCCACCGGTGTATGCTCGCCAGCGACTGGAACGCCCCCGGATCGTCGTGTCGGGGTTGGCTCCCGTCCGCCTCTCGTTCGCACCGGTGAGTCGAAGGATCTCCAGTGAGGTGAGCCAGACGTGGCTCAAGTGGCTGTCGCGCCACCTGGTGGTTGTCGCCAGCGGCTGGGGCACCCACGGATCAACGATGCGTGGATCGATTGCCGTTCGTGCGGATTCAGTCGCCGTGCCTAATGGTTGAACCGGCAGCCTTTTGTCGCTGCGTCGTCGTTTCCAAAATGGCGTTCGGCCGTTGTTCGTTGTCTATCGAGCTGCGTCGGTGATACGAGATTCGCGACGGAGTTTCTTTGTTGTTACTTCGTGAGTGGTTTGCTGCTACCCCAAACGTCGCTTTTCATTCGTGAAGTGATTGTGATGGTGCGACCCGTTCGTGGTGTCTCCGTACCCGTGTGTCGTGACGTGATTGTGCTGTGTACCCGTGGATCCGTGCTCCGTTTGTTATGACCGGTGTGGGTTTTTCTTCTTTGTTTTCGCTTTGAATTTTCTTAGAATCTTCCCTGCATGATTAATCCCCTTTGTGTTCCCTTCCTTTTCTGCTGTGGGGAGGGAGGGTGCTCCGAATGGGATAGAGGTTATGGGAGCATTTTTGGGTATAGAACGCGAATTGGCGCTATGGGCGCTGTCTTCTGTGTTGTCGTCCCGGTGCCTCTCGTTCGCCACACGTCGATTCGTTGCGTGGTCGGCGTTCGATGCACGGAAGCTTGTGTCGTTTGTATTCTTGTCCCAGTGCTTCTCGTTCGCCACACGTCGATTCGTGGCGCTGTCGGCGCTCGATGCGCGGGACCCGTTGTTTCGTCTTAATTCCCGTCCCTGTGCCTCCGGTTCGCGGCACGTCGACTCGTGGCGCTGTCGGCGCTCGATGCACGGGACCCGTTGTCTCCTCTCTGGTGGTCGGCTGATACTTCTCGTCTGAACCTCTGATTCGTCGTTGTTTCCCGGTTTTCAGATTCGCTCCACCGATTGGTTGCCTCCTCCGGATTGGCTTGGTCTCCTCTGCGGGTTGGCTGCTTGGCTGGATCTGCTTCCGTGGTTGGCTGGCTGGTTCCTTGGAGAGAGCTGGCTGGCTGTGGACAAAGAAAATTTTGTGCTCGTCCAGTCGCCGGGCCCTCCTTTTATACGAAGTCCGGCTCTCTCCATCTCTCTCGTTCGCGCCGGGTGACGTGGAGATTCCTGCGCGCGCCGGTTCCACATCATCTTTGCTGCGTTTTTCTCCCGCTTGGCGTAGCTGCCGTCGAGGTCACACGGTGCCCTCGTGGCGGGGAAGAGAGGAGAATGGGTGGGGGGAGGTCCTGCCGCTGGAACTCTACGTCACATTGCCCCCCCAATTTCTGCGTCATCTTGTTGGCGGAGAAATTCTTCTATCTTTCATTATTCATTATTATTTTGTATGCTTTTTGTATTATTATTTTGTATGCTTGTATTATTTTGTATGCTTTTTTTTTTATGCTTCTTTTTATGCTGGTTTTTTTTTTTTTTTTTTTTTTTTTTTTTTTTTTTTTTCCCTTTCCGTTATCCGATCAGGTAAGTACATAGATATCTATAGGTAAGTATATATATATATATATATATATATATATATATATATATATTTTTTTTTTTATCAAACATCTACTCGATTCTTTATACCATATTTATTCACAAGCCTCGGTTTACATGTATATTTCTATATCTATTTATTTATTTATTTATTTATTCTTTTTTTTTTTTTTTATATTTCTTCTCCACTTTCTCCCGATCCGGACTCGTAACCGCTTTCATCCTGCTGTTGGAGGTGTTGGTCGAGGTACCATGGGCCGTCCCCACCCCAATCGAACTCACGTGGATTCCTTCCTCGTTGGGCGCAATTTGCGTCCACCAAGATCTCCGTGGCGGTCTTGATCCTCCCGTTTTCTTCCACCCACAAACTCACCCACCTGGCATCAGCGTTTGTGTTGCCGTTCTTTATTGACATGTTCCAGGGGTGAGCCGTCAATATTCTTCTCGCGAAGTGTATTTGTTCGGTGGTCCAACCTTCCGCCTCCGTTGGTCTCGTCTCGTGGAGGCCTACTGCGACGGCTTGCAGGGTAGTCAGCTGGGTATATGGTGGCGGCCGATATAATCCACTCACTGGGTTCCTCACCCCGACTCCCCAGTCGCCGAGCCAGACCGCCGCTTCGTCCTCCTCCACTTCTTGTATGATTCCCCGGTACCACGTGGTGCGGTCAGACCGGAGCATTACGCAGTCCCCGGGTTCGGCTCCGTCCGGATCGATACGTTGGAGGTGCTGTCCTTCCTTAATATTTTGAATCCGGGTCAACATCCTCGTTCTTCCGTCGTCGGGATCTTGTAGGTGGACGTAGATCCTTGCCGGCTCTTCGACGCCGACCACCGTCACCTCGTGGTAGTCGCCCGCCATTGCTGCCGTTTGGAAATTCGTAAACATGTTGTCTCTTTGCGTTCTGGTTGTCGACTGATCCTTGCTGCAGCCGCTCTCTCGCCGGGACTGGTCTTGTTTCTAGCTGGCCCCCGGGCCACCAATCAGCGATTGTGTCGTCCGTCAGGATGACCACCCCTTCCGAATCCCGCGGAAATTTTTGGTCCCACCGTGGAACGCGAAAAAAATCTTCTTGCCGGTGTGCCGTTCGTTTGGCCCGATATTCGCCTCGTTCCCTCGCCTTGATTTCGTGTTCGCAGGGTACCAATCTCCAAGGAACCTCTCCGGTGGTGGTCAGGGTCCAGCCTTGCTTGGTCTCCATCGGATTTGCTTGCGCTTCCATATTCGCCTTTTGGGTTTGCGGTTTTGCCGTCGACTGTGGCTGTGCGCTTCCCGGAAGTCTTCCTAGGCCTCCTCCTTCCTATTGGCCTTTATCGATTTATAGATCATGGACGTTATCTGGCATCTAGGACGGGTACTCCTCGTCGTCGGATTCCTGTGGGCCCTGACTCGTTCTGTTTCCTACTTTCGGCGCTAGGGGTGCTTCTTTCGCTTCATCCTCCCGCATTCGATAGTGGCTAAGGAGATTTGCATGGAACTTTCCTCGGATCTTGAATGTTTCAGGCTCCTCCAGCAGATAGGTTGCCAGCCCTACGAGTTTTTTTATCCTATAGGGCCCCTCCCGAAGTGGCATGAACTTCGAAATTGTCTGTCGGGTGGGGTCCGATACATTCAATGCCTTTACGAGGACTAAATCCCCTTCCTTGAAGTTGACAAACTTCCGACCTTCGTTGAATCGATCTGCCCGGGCTTGACCCTTCCGTCTGATGCGTTCTCTAGTGATTTCTAGTTTCGCCTCGTAGGTGACGGGGTCTTCTTCCTCACTCGCCGGGATCCCTAGCCACTTGTTCCATAATCGTCGTGGTTTTTCCTTCAGGTGTAGTTCCGTCGGGGTATACTCCGTGGTCTCGTGGTGGGTCTCGTTAATGCAGTCCTGTACCACAGGGACCCACTTATACCACCCCCCGTGGTTTTCCTTCAGGAATGTCCTGAAAAAGCGCCCGAGTTCCCGATTGACCCTTTCTACAATGTTCCCTTGGGGGTGTCGGATGGATGAGTAGACTGCCTTTATTCCTGCCTCCTCCAGCTTCTGTAACCATGTCTTAGAAGTAAACTGGGTGCCATGGTCGAATTGAATCCTCTTGGGTTGTCCGTAGACGGGGATGTAGTTGTTGAAAATCCGCTTCACGACCGTCGCGGTGTTCGCCTTCCGCATCGGGAACAGTACCACATATTTACTGAAAGCGTCGATGGTGACCAGGATGTGTTTTACTCCCCCCACTGACGCCGGCAGGGGCCCGTAAAAGTCGATTGAGAGGAGGTCTCCTGGCCCTTCTGGTAGGATATTCTGCATAGCCGCATAGCTTTTCTGAATTGCGACCTTATTTCGTTGACACTCGTCGCAGCCGGCGATGATTTTTCGGATCAGGCGCGCCAGGTGCGGGTAGGCAAAATCGTCGTCGATCATCCGAAAGCATTTCCTCGTTCCCAGGTGGCCGTATAACTCATGGCACTCGACGACCAGCCGCGTGATGATCGCCGATGGAACCACCACCCTCCATGTGTGATCCCGAGATTTTCTCTGCAGCACGCCATCCATTAATCGATACCGTGGATTCTTTCCACCTTGGCAGATGATCTCGATGAGTTCCTTCAGTCCCTTTTCTTCTCTTTGAAACTCGCGGATCCTCTTCATGTCTTTAATGAGGTCCTTCGATGGTTTCCTTGCCAATGCTCCGGCGACCACCACGACCTCCTTTGGACTTCCCCCGATCCCGTCACCGTCTTCCGGATTCCGGCTGAGGGTATCGGCGACGACGTTTCTTTGTCCTTCGATGTGATCAACTTCTATGTCGTAGTCCTGGATCGATAAAGCCCATCTCATCAATCTTTCTGACGAGAAACGGCAAGTTCGGAGGAAAGTCAGCGCCTTATGATCCGTAGCTACCTTGATGGCGGCTCCTGCTAAGTAGGTACGGAATTTCTTTAGCGCCCAGACGATCGCTAGCAACTCCTTTTCTGTGGTCATGTATCCCAATTCTGCCCCTTTCAACGTTCGACTCGCGAAGGCGACTACCTCCCTTTCCCCGCTGTCGTTCTCCTGGGCCAGTATTGCCCCCAACGCGTAGTTACTTGCGTCGGTGGTGAGGAGGTAAGGTTTGGAGACGTCTGGGTATCGTAGCATGATTGTTTCGCAGAATAGCCTCTTCACCCGTCCGAACTGCTTCTCCTTCTCCTGGTCCCAGTGCCACCGTACTCCTTTTCGGATGAGCTCCAGCAGGGGTGCCGTCTCATGAGCGTGTCGATTTGTGAACTTCGTATAGAAATTTACCAACCCCAGGAACCCTCGTAGCTGACGGACGTTCTTCGGGGCGGGGTAGTCCTGGATTGCTTTAACCTTCTCTGGGTCTGGTTTCAGGCCCTCGGTCGACAGGATATGTCCTAGAAAGGCCACTTCTTTTCGGAAGAAATATGACTTCCGGAATTTTAGTGTCATGCCATGGGCCTGGAATCGGCCGAACAGTATTTCCAGGTGCTCGATGTGCTCGTATCGGTCCTTTGATAGGACCAGTAGATCATCCACGAAGTTAATGACGAAATCCAATCCCTCCAGGACGATGTCCAGTGCCCGGATGAGGCTGGCTGTGCTTGTTTTTAACCCGAATGGTGTGACCGTGAATTCGTAGCATTTTCCTCCATGTTGGAAGGCAGTATACTTTCGTGACTCGGGATGGAGTGGCACCTGCCAGAAACTACTTGTTAAGTCCAGTGTCGATATTATTGTTTTTCCTCCGCAACTCTGGAAGATCTCTTCGATGGGCGGTGCATTGTTGTAATCGTTCACGAGGTATTTATTTAGCTCCCTTGCGTCGAGGCACAATCGCACACTTCCGTCAGACTTGGTGACCGCCATCAAAGGGTTGATGTAGGTGCTGTCTGATTTCTGGATTACCCCGTACTCCATCATCCGCTGGAGTTCCTCCTGGACCTTTTCTCGACGTGCAAGAGGGACCGGGTAGGCCCGATGAAAATATGGCTGGGGATCCTTCAGCCTTAATCGATGCGTATAGGCCGTCATTCTTCCTGGCCGTTTGTCGAAAATCCTCCGGTACTTTTGGACAATCGCTTTGAACTTCTGGCAGACCTCCGTTTCTATTTCTCCGTATTCCTCCATCTTCGTATCGAATTCCGCCTCAGTTAGCTCCCAGGTATCCTCGGACTCTTCTGGGATTTCGAGGTTGCTGCAGACTGGTGCTCGTTCCTCCTCCAACTCCTTTCCTGTTATCCATTTTCCGTCCTTCAATTTCGCGAGACACCG
Organism: Diplazon laetatorius; assembly: GCA_963662125.1. NCBI lineage: Eukaryota > Metazoa > Arthropoda > Insecta > Hymenoptera > Ichneumonidae > Diplazon > Diplazon laetatorius. Next base: position 3,417,484 of record OY759161.1, read on the forward strand.
TCCTCCCATCGTGACCTCTTTTTTCGTGGCATCGACCGAGATCCCCATGTTTAGCATCCCGTCGATCCCGATCAATGCCGGTCGGAGTAGTTTTGGCACGACCAACATCTTGATCTGGCCCTCCGTTCCCCTTATCTTGGTGTTCAAGAGGATTTGTTTTTTGATGCGGCTAGCTTCCCCTCCGAAGGCTCCCACCACCTTGGTGCACGTGACGGGGAGGGTAGGCAATTCTCCCCACTTATCTTTTTCTTGGATAAACGTCTCCTCGGCTATGCAGCTCACCTCGCTACCGCTGTCGATCAGTGCGGTTGTTGTAACTCCGTTGATCTCGATCGGGATCTCCGGACACTTTGGGTGGTGGTCGCTGTACCAACCCTCTCGTGTAGGATCCGGTTCCGTTCCTAAGAATTCCCTTGGGTCCTCTAGGATGGTGTTAACCCTCACTTCTCGGTGAGGGTGCACTGCCCCTTCTTTCTCATTCTCCTTCTTCTGCTCGCCCGTTGCGGGTCTTCTTTCTTCTTTCGATCCCTCTTCTGCCACTTCTTTCTCCTTCTCCTTCTTCTGCTCACCCGTCGCGGGTCTTTTTTCTTCTTTCGTTCCTTCTTCTGCCGTTTTCTTCCCCTCTCCTTCTCTGCGTTGCTCTCTCTTCTCTTCTTCCTTTTTCCACCCGTCCTTCTTCCTCCCCGTCGTTGTGGATCCTCCCGTTGCGCCACCCCTCCGTGGATATCTTTTTTTGTTTGTTGAGGCTCTGGGCGCAACGGTTAATCGTTTCCCGTCCCTCTACTTTCGGGGTTTGGCCCCGTGCGGGTGTGTTCCACAAATGGCCCAGGAGGGACCCAGCCGGGTGCCCCCCCATTCGTCTGGAGCGCTTGTATGCTCGCAAACTGACCTGGAGTATTCGGGCGCTGCCATCCCGTTGTTGGCGGTCCATTCTCCCGCCCGGTTCCTCTCTCTTCGGGATTCCCACTGGTCGGCCCAATGTCTCTCGGTCCGGATCTTCTTGATGGCCCTTGATAGGGGGTCGTTCGCTCCCGTCGCCGGGCATTGGATGGCCCTGCCAGGTCAATACTCTCTAGCAACTCGAGAAATTCTCGAACGTTTCTAATCTGCCGGATTCGCACCGCACACATCACCTCCTCATCGAAATGCCGGGCCAGACTCTGTATGATTTCCTCGTCGGTTCGTTTTTCCGTTAGGTCTCGGGCGTTCCCTAACATTAGTGCTGCGTAGTCGGCTCTTGTCTTCTTTTGTTCATGCTCCCTGTAACAGCCGAATTCCAGATTTCTCCGGACTTTGCTCTGCATTTCTTTGGTCCAGTATCTAGCCGTGAAGACCTCCGTGAACGTTTCCATATCATGTACCTCTTCCCGGACCAGATGCCACCAATCAGCTGCGGTTCCTTGGAGTGCTTCGGCCAGGGTACTCTTGACGTCGAACCCCGTGTTTTCGCAGTAGGCTCTTAGGTCGTTGAGAAATGCCATCGGTCGTTGTCGTCCGTCGGCACGGAAAATCGGTACTCTCTGCTTGGTGGTTTGTAACCGTGCTATCCCGGTACCGTTTACCCACGTCACTCCCAATGCCGACGTATCCGTATTCATCGGTCCCCTTTCCTCGAGCCGTTTGATTCGTTCCTCGTGTTCGAGGATGGCTCCCCGATTCCTACGGGCCTCCGCGATCGCTTCCTGGACGGATTTGTCGAAGGCCTCCCGGGTGAACTGTTGCTCAACTACGTGCTCCATCAATCTTTTCCCGATCTCTTGTTGCTCGTCCCGTAGTCTCTGTGCTGTTACGCGGAGTTGTTCTCCACACCTCCCTTCTGCCGACGCTACGCTCACCATGACGTGAGTGTCGAATTCTTGTTCTTTGGTCCTTTGCAATCGTTCCCCTCTTCGGAAATCTTCCTGGAGTTTTTTCATCATCTCCATCAACTGGGTAAATTGATCTGTGGGATCCGGAGGATTGATCACCACGTTCGTTTCTACAGCCGGAGGTGTTTCATTTGTGTCTTCGTCATCTATGCTTTCGATATTCGATAGGTTTCCTATCGTTACCCGTCGGCCCTCTTGTGGTCTCCGTCCCCTGAGGAGTGCATCTGCCGTGGTGGAGTCCCAGGCGAGTGAGAGTTCTTCTATACTATCCTCCTGGGTTTCCCTGATCTCGTCTTCTTGTCCTGCCATGTCTTCCCCTTGTGAGAGTCTCCGGGCAAACCGAGATTTGTATCGCATTCCCTTTTCTTCGCCTGGTCTAATCTCTTCTGCTCAGGTCCCTGTTCGGGCGCCAAATGTAACGGTAGTTTTCCGTTATCTAAAGTTTTATCTCGAGAGTCGAGGATTTGGGGACTTGAGCAGCGTAAAGATTGATTGTGAACACAGGTCGAATATATGGTGGCGTTTATTCAGTGATTTTCTCTCTTTTTTTTTTTGTGTCGGTTTACAATTTCGCGAGTGGCCTCCTGATTTTCTTTATTGTTTCGGTTTATTGACAGTAAATGCTTTTTCGTGTGCTGTAACAATAGGTTATATATGTATACATAGTATTGATGGGTTCGCAGCGCCCATAATGAAATTTGTTGGGGCTCTGAATTATCTTTATTCGTCGAAGGATTGGTTCTTTGTCGTCGTCTGCGTGCTCTTTGCGCCACCTAGGTTGGAACGCCCGGTGTTGGGCCAATCGGATTTCGGAGAGTGGCCCGCAGTTGTCCCAGAATGGGTCCTCGGTTCGCCGGCGAGTTGCGTGATTGCCAGGGAGGTGAGTGAGACGTGCCGCGTGTGCTCGTCGCGCCACCAGTGTGTGCTCGCCAGCGACTGGAACGCCCCCGGATCGTCGTAGCGGGTTTGTCTCCCGTCCACCTCTCGTTCGCACCGGTGAGTCGAAGGATCTCCAGTGAGGTGAGCAAGACGTGGCTCAGGTGCCTGTCGTGCCACCGGTGTGTGTGCTCGCCAGCGACTGGAACGCCCCCGGATCGTCGTGGCGGGGTTGGCTCCCGTCCGCCTCTCGTTCGCACCGGTGAGTCGAAGGATCTCCAGTGAGGTGAGCAAGACGTGGCTCAGGTGCCGGTCGCGCCACCGGTGTGTGCTCGCCAGCGACTGGAACGCCCCCGGATCGTCGTGTCGGGGTTGGCTCCCGTCCGCCTCTCGTTCGCACCGGTGAGTCGAAGGATCTCCAGTGAGGTGAGCCAGACGTGGCTCAAGTGGCTGTCGCGCCACCTGGTGGTTGTCGCCAGCGGCTGGGGCACCCACGGATCAACGATGCGTGGATCGATTGCCGTTCGTGCGGATTCAGTCGCCGTGCCTAATGGTTGAACCGGCAGCCTTTTGTCGCTGCGTCGTCGTTTCCAAAATGGCGTTCGGCCGTTGTTCGTTGTCTATCGAGCTGCGTCGGTGATACGAGATTCGCGACGGAGTTTCTTTGTTGTTACTTCGTGAGTGGTTTGCTGCTACCCCAAACGTCGCTTTTCATTCGTGAAGTGATTGTGATGGTGCGACCCGTTCGTGGTGTCTCCGTACCCGTGTGTCGTGACGTGATTGTGCTGTGTACCCGTGGATCCGTGCTCCGTTTGTTATGACCGGTGTGGGTTTTCCTTCTTTGTTTTCGCTTTGAATTTTCTTAGAATCTTCCCTGCATGATTAATCCCCTTTGTGTTCCCTTCCTTTTCTGCTGTGGGGAGGGAGGGTGCTCCGAATGGGATAGAGGTTATGGGAGCATTTTTGGGTATAGAACGCGAATTGGCGCTATGGGCGCTGTCTTCTGTGTTGTCGTCCCGGTGCCTCTCGTTCGCCACACGTCGATTCGTTGCGTGGTCGGCGTTCGATGCACGGAAGCTTGTGTCGTTTGTATTCTTGTCCCAGTGCTTCTCGTTCGCCACACGTCGATTCGTGGCGCTGTCGGCGCTCGATGCGCGGGACCCGTTGTTTCGTCTTAATTCCCGTCCCTGTGCCTCCGGTTCGCGGCACGTCGACTCGTGGCGCTGTCGGCGCTCGATGCACGGGACCCGTTGTCTCCTCTCTGGTGGTCGGCTGATACTTCTCGTCTGAACCTCTGATTCGTCGTTGTTTCCCGGTTTTCAGATTCGCTCCACCGATTGGTTGCCTCCTCCGGATTGGCTTGGTCTCCTCTGCGGGTTGGCTGCTTGGCTGGATCTGCTTCCGTGGTTGGCTGGCTGGTTCCTTGGAGAGAGCTGGCTGGCTGTGGACAAAGAAAATTTTGTGCTCGTCCAGTCGCCGGGCCCTCCTTTTATACGAAGTCCGGCTCTCTCCATCTCTCTCGTTCGCGCCGGGTGACGTGGAGATTCCTGCGCGCGCCGGTTCCACATCATCTTTGCTGCGTTTTTCTCCCGCTTGGCGTAGCTGCCGTCGAGGTCACACGGTGCCCTCGTGGGGGGGAAGAGAGGAGAATGGGTGGGGGGAGGTCCTGCCGCGGAACTCTACGTCACAATATAAAAAAAATATATGTTTCTTCGCTCACCGCGGTACCATATCATGTTACCAGCTCTATTCCAGCGGTGACGAGACGAGGTGTACAGGTGGCGGATGTTACTATTGGCTCTATTGCTCGTTGTTGAGGTGGTTGTTCCACGATCAATCTCAGTGGAATGTTTTCCGGCTGTGGGGCGGCGGTTGCGAGATGTTTCCGGCGGCGGCGATAGCAATTTATAAGGATCCCGGGTATTGCGGTTCGGAAACCGTAGAGTGTTAGGCCGATTATTGAAATGATGGAAATGCTGATTTCGCCGAACGTCCAGGTTCCCGTTTTCTGGTACCATTTGGTCTCTTTTTCTTTCTTTGCGAGAAAATCCAAGTGTCCTTCAACGGCGGCGAGACTTGCATCGGGCTGCGATAATGGTTCGCCAATCGAATGAGGTCGGGGAGCGAGGAGTAGCGGGTCAATGTTTTCTTTGTAGGATTCGACGATGGATAAGGAAAGGTTGCTAATGTTCAGGATTGCTGACGGCCAGTGTACCTGTTCGATTGACGATGGTATCATGTTCGTCGCAGGGAGGGTGATGTGGGGAGCGTATCCGGTACATCCTGGGTGTAACTGGATAATTCCGGTGTCTTGGATTACCGTCGTTGCGCTCGTGCCATTGCGACATTGAATTTGAAGGTTCACTGGTTTTTCGAGCGAATACAGCCAGCCATGTGTGTGTGTGAGGAATGTCCACTGTGGTTGATGGGAACGAGCTACTCGGATGTCACAGCCGCGTAAGGTGGTGTCGGTAGGAGATACGAGTAGCTGTGCTTCGCACGCGTCGCTGCTCACGTCTTTTAATGCTGACTGCAGAGGGCAGGCATAACCTTTATGCAGGTGATAACAAACTTTCAAATACGAGTCATCAAACGTGAAAAATTTTCCTTGATCGTTTGACCAAGCTAGGTAGGGTTGTCTAGGTTGAACGTAGGCAGTACTAGCAGCGGATCCTTGATAATTTTGTGGACGGAGACAAGGGTACATTCTCTCAATAATGTTATGCTCACGAGAAATCGTCCGTTGTGATAATTGGTTTCTATGCGGCTAATGCTCGTGAGGTCAGTTGTCCGCAGGTCGTTGATTGCAAGAGGGAATTCCAGCGACGTGGTTTCTTGAATGTGTTGGGCTGCTGTCGCTAGTTGATCCACGGAGAGTATGTCTGGATACAAGATCCCGAGTTGTAGGTGGTGGATAGCATCTATGAACCGTTGCAATATGCTGATGTATGTCTGCAGCGTCAATGAAGTTGGTGGACAAACTGAGTAGGTGTGTAGTGAAGTTCAACCGGTTGATTTCCTTCCTTTCTACCTGCACTGTCTCTTGGATTCTCATCGTAGTTTGGTACAAATTTTGTAGCTCGCGGTCTAGAACGTGCGTTTGCAGGTCGATCCGGTTCATTGCCCCGCGGATGACGTGCGTAGCATGCTGCACCAAGTGCGTTAATTCTTGGCCGGTTTTCTCGAGTGCTGTGATCTCGTGATTGTACCTTGTAGCGTCCTCTTCGGCCAAGGAGCCGAAAAGCGCGTTTGAAATCGAACCGATGAATGCTAGCGGGGCTCCTCGCATGGCAAGTCGTCTGGGTCCTTTTATTGGTTCCGTAGGGTCAATTAGGGTTCCCAGCTGATTCCTGAGGTCCTCGATTCGGGCTCTGCGACCTTGAAACCTGCCCACCGACAGTATAGTGCGGCACTGGGCTGGTTCGAGATGGCTCGTGCATGTTAGCGAAAGCGCTTTCGTTTTCTCCAGTCCCCAGGGTGTTCGTGCCAGGAGCCACTCGAGGTCGAGGTAGGTCACGATCTTCCAATCGGTGGTGGTCACGTGGATGTCCGGTAGACGTTCGTAAATGATGCCGGGATGGTCTGGAGTCGGTAGGATCTGGTACACCGCTTGCGCTTGCGCAACGAGGGTTAGTGCAATCGTTATCGCGATGATCGTGCGTTGTTGCATCGCGACGAAACAGGGTTTCTTTCTGAACAGCGGTTTTTTTTTCCTGTAACAATCCAAATCAAACGTCCTTGTTTCCAAATTATTACTTGAGCAAGGCGAAATGTTCGAAGAATTAATTGATTCCGAAAATTGTTGGTTTAGAAATGATTTTATTTACATATGGTTTTCTGAATTTTATTTCGTTGGAAGACCCGAGAAAGAGCGAAAAAGACAAAAAAACCAGTTTCAAAGGAAAAAAAAAAGTTTTATTCATATGTATTGTGACGTATTTTTTTGTAGCCAAACGATAACGGTCGAGAGCTCACGAAAACTTACCCAATTTCATCCACACGTCACCTTCGGCCACGCACCTCCGTTCCTGCACCCGCGCTTCCGGTGGGCGCCAGCCAATTTTTGTATCGCCGGTATTGACAAACCGGACTAAACTGGGAGTCGAGTGGGACCTGGCTCGACTCCACTAACCCGCGATGCGGATCCTGGGACCTACGGATCCGCACGCTAACGATAACCGTCAATCCTTTTGGTCGCGAAGGATTGACAAAACGCAACCGGGTGCAGTCACGGAGCCGCGTGGTTGCGGAAATGCTCGGCCGCTCAGGCTGTGGGTTGTGGTAGAGGGGTCGTGATCTTTATTGGCCGATGAATAACGAGATCGTCATTATCCAACCACGAAAACAATAATTTCAGAAATAATTTCTGAAATAACGGTAACACTCAACTCATTTTTATTAGTGAGTTACGAGAACCAATCGTACGCAAGCCCACACGCAAGCGTGCGGGGAGCGCGACAATCCGAAAACATAACACGGGAACTATAGCTCTACACCTCGCGTGAGCGAGAGAGCGACACGAACATCGGGAACATACTCGTACGCCCCACCCGTCGCTTGCGCGCCAGCGATGGTGGGAGAGGCATTCGGGAGCTGTGCTCGGGCCGAAGGCCCGCGACCGACTGACTAGCGAAATCTCGATCAACGATATTCGCGTAATCGTTCGATAACTGTTCGATAACCGCAGCCCTCTCTCTCGGGTTACCTCCGAACCATAGACGAGACCATAATGCCAAAATATGCCGGTATCCTTGTGAGGTCGCTCAGGATCGCATCCCCTAGTGTATCACGTGAGAACAGGGCACTTTCTCCACAAAACGAAACATACGCAGCACAAGGGGTCCCACCCTTGCCCGGAACCAAAAACCTCCGCCCGTTCTCCAGCGTGACGCACTCTTTTTATGGGGCGCAGGCATTGCAGCCCGACCTCCACGAATCCCTGAGTGAACCTCGTCGAGCGCACTCCACTGTCGGGTAGCTCATTTCCTCGAGCGCCACTCCGCACGACAGTGTCATGCGCTCCGAACACAAACACATTCACACACACACACACACGTAAACGCAACCAATCATATCAAAGTCACACTCATGACGAGACCCATCGGAATCCGAAATCTGTTCGATAACTGTCGGTTCTTTGGAGAGTAACCGAGAGAGAGAGACGGAACACGTAACCGCAACGGTCACATATATAGGTACAAACGAGATCCTTGTGACCGCGATTCAAAAAATCACGTCACAGTATATATAAATATATACACATATACGTTGTGACGTTGCCACTGGGAAAGGGGGGGGGTAAATCAAGTGATATTTGGCCCCACGTTGGGCGCCATTTGTGACGTTGCCACTGGGAAAGGGGGGGGGGGGGTAAATCAAGTGAAATTTTGGCCCACTTCGGGCACCATTTATCACGCTGTTTTTCGGAAAAAAAAAGGGGTAGGTGAATATTTACAGGGAGTTGGGCGCCAGTTACTCAGACGGAAGCAACACCGTTAAAAATAAAAAAAAAGGATAAAAAAAAATATAAAAGAAATGAAAACCAACCAACGCGTCTCGGGACGACTAACTGCCGGAGAACACGGGGATCTGTCAGGGAGTGGGGGGGACAACCCTGCTCCCGGCTCTTACACTGGTAGCCTCGACACTCGAAATACAGGAAGGAGGGGGGGTATGGAACGAATAAGGCGGAGTAACAAAAAAATGATAATATTTAATAGTGCAAATCAATAAAGAATAAACGGTCTTACACGTCTTAAAATTTCGCAAAGGGGGGGGGGAGGAAGAGGGGGGGAGGAAGGGGGGGGTCTCGATCACGGGATGAATAACGCTAACTCGCACGCACTAGTCGGGAAAGATAGGGGAAATTATCGGGAAGAATATCGGGGAAAATCTTTGGGAAAATATCGGGGGAAATATTGGGGGGGGGGGGGAATATCGTGGAAAACACGGGGAAGCAAAAGAAACGGGGGACGCAATATAACTCGTAAAAACTACCGGGGCTCGATACAATCCTAATTCTTAATTCGTCTCGTAACTCGCACAATATAAAAGAATTACAAAAAAATAAACTCTCGCGTCAAAACTCGTAACTCGTACACGCAACTCGTAACTCGCACAATATAAACGGGTGGCACGTTGGCCAGACTCGAGGGGGGGGGCGGAGGGAATTGGTTCGTCTACTCGCTATCGCTACCTGATCCGAAGTGCGGGAGCCGGCGTCTTCCTCGTTTTCGCAGTTTTTCGGGCGGTGATTGTCGCTGGAGAGGGGGGCATCACCCGATTCGACTCTCCAATTGTCGCGCTGGACTTCCTTCGTTAGCTCCCCGCACTTCGGTGGTACTATCGGATATGGGCGAGAGAAAGAAGGGGGGAGGGGGCCACGCGTAATATTTCGACTTACATGCTATTTGGCGCGCGGAACGGCGGTTGACTTCGGACCAGGGGGGAGGGTTCGGGGGGGCTTCGGGATAGCCTTGACGGGAGGCATTTTTCGTTACAACGTACATGCATAAATATATATATGAGCGATTCCACGTGACTTCAGCCACTCAAAAAAAAATTTTCCACAAATAATTTTAAAAAATTGAGCTATTTTTTTGCAATATATTCACCGAGTGCCGATTTTTAAAAAATTTTTTTGACGGTTTTATCGTTAATTCAAGTTTTTTTGTATTTGTCCATTCAAATGGCTGTATCTTTGGCAGGGTTTGACGTATTTACATCTGTAAAAAACGAAAATGTGCGTGTTTTTAAGGCCTTCCAGAAAAAAATTACTTTAGATTCTATTGAGCAAGTTGCACGTCCGTTTCAGGGCAGAATATGCAAAAATATTTTTTTTCTCAAAAAATGCATTTTTAATTTTTTTTTTCAAAATTTCCCCAAATTCTGAATACGAAAAAAGAATTTTTGGTATTTTTTATATCGTGGGACCGGCAATCGGTAATGCGTAATTTTACCGATTTCATTAATAGATTTTTTAGAGTTTGATTTTTTCGCTTTACGCGATTCAACGAGCATTGATTATCATTAATGTCTCTTTCAAGGAGGCTTCTGAACTCGCGTAAAGTGACTGGAGCCCATGAAAAAAAAAAAAAATCAAACTGAAAAAAATCTATTAATGAAATCGGTAAAATTAGATTAAATTTATTATTATTATTTATTATTATTATTTATTTATATTATTTAGTTAAATAGTTAAATAGTTAAATAGTTAAATAGTTAAATAGTTAAATAGTTAAATAGTTAAATAGTTAAATAGTTAAATAGTTAAATAGTTAAATAGTTAAATAGTTAAATAGTTAAATAGTTAAATAGTTAAATAGTTAAATAGTTAAATAGTTAAATAGTTAAATAGTTAAATAGTTGAATAGTTAAATAGTCAAATAGTTAAATAGTCAAATAGTTAAATAGTTAAATAGTTAAATAGTTAAATAGTTAAATAGTTAAATAGTTAAATAGTTAAATAGTTAAATAGTTAAATAGTTAAATAGTTAAATAGTTAAATAGTTAAATAGTTAAATAGTTAAATAGTTAAATAGTTAAATAGTTAAATAGTTAAATAGTTAAATAGTTAAATAGTTAAATAGTTAAATAGTTAAATAGTTAAATAGTTAAATAGTTAAATAGTTAAATAGTTAAATAGTTAAATAGTTAAATAGTTAAATAGTTAAATAGTTAAATAGTTAAATAGTTAAATAGTTAAATAGTTAAATAGTTAAATAGTTAAATAGTTAAATAGTTAAATAGTTAAATAGTTAAATAGTTAAATAGTTAAATAGTTAAATAGTTAAATAGTTAAATAGTTAAATAGTTAAATAGTTAAATAGTTAAATAGTTAAATAGTTAAATAGTTAAATAGTTAAATAGTTAAATAGTTAAATAGTTAAATAGTTAAATAGTTAAATAGTTAAATAGTTAAATAGTTAAATAGTTAAATAGTTAAATAGTTAAATAGTTAAATAGTTAAATAGTTAAATAGTTAAATAGTTAAATAGTTAAATAGTTAAATAGTTAAATAGTTAAATAGTTAAATAGTTAAATAGTTAAATAGTTAAATAGTTAACTAGTTAAATAGTTAAATAGTTAAATAGTTAAATAGTTAAATAGTTAAATAGTTAAATAGTTAAATAGTTAAATAGTTAAATAGTTAAATAGTTAAATAGTTAAATAGTTAAATAGTTAAATAGTTAAATAGTTAAATAGTTAAATAGTTAAATAGTTAAATAGTTAAATAGTTAAATAGTTAAATAGTTAAATAGTTAAATAGTTAAATAGTTAAATAGTTAAATAGTTAAATAGTTAAATAGTTAAATAGTTAAATAGTTAAATAGTTAAATAGTTAAATAGTTAAATAGTTAAATAGTTAAATAGTTAAATAGTTAAATAGTTAAATAGTTAAATAGTTAAATAGTTAAATAGTTAAATAGTTAAATAGTTAAATAGTTAAATAGTTAAATAGTTAAATAGTTAAATAGTTAAATAGTTAAATAGTTAAATAGTTAAATAGTTAAATAGTTAAATAGTTAAATAGTTAAATAGTTAAATAGTTAAATAGTTAAATAGTTAAATAGTTAAATAGTTAAATAGTTAAATAGTTAAATAGTTAAATAGTTAAATAGTTAAATAGTTAAATAGTTAAATAGTTAAATAGTTAAATAGTTAAATAGTTAAATAGTTAAATAGTTAAATAGTTAAATAGTTGAATAGTTAAATAGTTAAATAGTTAAATAGTTAAATAGTTAAATAGTTAAATAGTTAAATAGTTAAATAGTTAAATAGTTAAATAGTTAAATAGTTAAATAGTTAAATAGTTAAATAGTTAAATAGTTAAATAGTTAAATAGTTAAATAGTTAAATAGTTAAATAGTTGAATAGTTGAATAGTTGAATAGTTGAATAGTTAAATAGTTAAATAGTTAAATAGTTAAATAGTTAAATAGTTAAATAGTTAAATAGTTAAATAGTTAAATAGTTAAATAGTTAAATAGTTAAATAGTTAAATAGTTTGTAACAAAATTTTACTCTTTCGTTATGAATAGATCAGTTATGAAGAGAGGATAGGATACGAGGGTTACACGAAATCGTGTTGTCCATGAATTCGATTGTCCAGGCTAACAATATGTTATTTATTTCCAAAAATAATGAGAAAATATATGAATCGTCTTAGCGATTTGGTGAGATAAGGCTCTCGAAAGCGTAACAATATGCAAAAATATAACGAATGAACTCTTTCAATTGGTTAAGCAATATATAAAAATATAGGTCGTCGTAGCGACTGCGAACAATATTATGCGAAGATAACAAGATATAAAAATTATAGTTGTCGTAGCGACAGCGAACAATGTTCTAAGTCGTTGTAGCGACTGCGAACAAGATTATGCGAAGAGAACAAGATAGAAAAATTATAGTTGTCGTAGCGACAGCAAACAATGTCTAAGTCGTCGTAGCGACTGCGGACAAGATTATGTGAATACAACAAAATATGAAGATTCTAAACCGCCGTGGCGACTGCGAACAATATTATGCAGAGATAACAAGATCTGAAGATTATAGTTGTCGTAGCAACCGCGAATCACATTATGCGGATACGACACACTAGGAATCGACCCAACGATTGGAGCGAATGAAATCTTTCAATCGTACAAACAAGATAATTTCACAGTTCATGTTTGTGATTCACCAACACTTTGAGGTTATTTGCACGCGGTCTCTGACACACCATGGTGCACATTTACATGATCGCATTAGTCGTCCAATAGTTAATGCACTTAAAACGTTGTGCGATCTGGCTCACGGCGTTCAATAGTCCGTTGCACGTGGTCAGATCACTCGAGGTTTTGTATCAGAAATTGGTATGTTTAATGTTCATTACACCGGATTTGCACGTGTCGGGTTGAGCTCAATACGCTCATTGTTGCAATGCCTTATGGCCACCATTTATGTATTCTTTGATAATAATGAAAGCCTCCGGCTCGGCGGCCCTTGGCTGAATACCTCGAGATTACGAAACAAGTTCGTTGGTGATTTTTGGGATCGTTACCGCTCCGCGTTTTATCGTGTTTCATGGGTTGCACAAGATGTCGCCGATCGTGTGATTCCAACGCCGACGCCGGTTGATCAAGCCGTCGATTATTGAGGATGCGATTTGACGATTGCCCATTGCCGTAAATCCGAAATGCTAGATTCCCATAGCATTAGGTCACGATGCGTAGCGGCGTCTCGTGTATAGAATTTCCATTGATCCGGTCGGATCTGTGAAAAACTGAGATGGGTCTCGTTAGGTGGTTTTTAATCAAGTTTCTGAAACCTCGTTCCTCCTTCTCCGTTTTTGCCGGTCCGGTCCCATTTCATCCGTTCCGTGCGACCCGCTGATTTTGCCGTGGTGGCGCGCGACTCGCTGATGCGATAGTGCTGACGCGCGGCTCGCTGGCGCATCAGCCCGCGCAATTCAAATGCGATATCTATCGGTAGCGATCGTTACAAGTTAAATAGTTGAATAGTTAAATAGTTAAATAGTTAAATAGTTAAATAGTTAAATAGTTAAATAGTTAAATAGTTAAATAGTTAAATAGTTAAATAGTTAAATAGTTAAATAGTTAAATAGTTAAATAGTTAAATAGTTAAATAGTTAAATAGTTGAATCGTTAAATCGTTAAATAGTTAAATAGTTAAATAGTTAAATAGTTAAATAGTTAAATAGTTCAATAGTTGAATAGTTAAATAGTTAAATAGTTAAATAGTTAAATAGTTAAATAGTTAAATAGTTAAATAGTTAAATAGTTAAATAGTTAAATAGTTAAAGAGTTAAATAGTTAAATAGTTAAATAGTTAAATAGTTAAATAGTTAAATAGTTAAATAGTTAAATAGTTAAATAGTTAAATAGTTAAATAGTTAAATAGTTAAATAGTTAAATAGTTAAATAGTTAAATAGTTAAATAGTTAAATAGTTAAATAGTTAAATAGTTAAATAGTTAAATAGTTAAATAGTTAAATAGTTAAATAGTTTAATAGTTAAATAGTTAAATAGTTAAATAGTTAAATAGTTAAATAGTTAAATAGTTAAATAGTTAAATAGTTAAATAGTTAAATAGTTAAATAGTTAAATAGTTAAATAGTTAAATAGTTAAATAGTTAAATAGTTAAATAGTTAAATAGTTAAATAGTTAAATAGTTAAATAGTTTAAGAGTTAAATAGTTAAATAGTTAAATAGTTAAATAGTTAAATAGTTAAATAGTCAAATAGTTAAATAGTTAAATAGTTAAATAGTTAAATAGTTAAATAGTTAAATAGTTAAATAGTTAAATAGTTAAATAGTTAAATAGTTAAATAGTTAAATAGTTAAATAGTTAAATAGTTAAATAGTTAAATAGTTAAATAGTTAAATAGTTAAATAGTTAAATAGTTAAATAGTTAAATAGTTAAATAGTTAAATAGTTAAATAGTTAAATAGTTAAATAGTTAAATAGTTAAATAGTTAAATAGTTAAATAGTTAAATAGTTAAATAGTTAAATAGTTAAATAGTTAAATAGTTAAATAGTTAAATAGTTAAATAGTTAAATAGTTAAATAGTTAAATAGTTAAATAGTTAAATAGTTAAATAGTTAAATAGTTAAATAGTTAAATAGTTAAATAGTTAAATAGTTAAATAGTTAAATAGTTAAATAGTTAAATAGTTAAATAGTTAAATAGTTAAATAGTTAAATAGTTAAATAGTTAAATAGTTAAATAGTTAAATAGTTAAATAGTTAAATAGTTAAATAGTTAAATAGTTAAATAGTTAAATAGTTAAATAGTTAAATAGTTAAATAGTTAAATAGTTAAATAGTTAAATAGTTAAATAGTTAAATAGTTAAATAGTTAAATAGTTAAATAGTTAAATACTTAAATAGTTAAATAGTTGAATAGTTGAATAGTTGAATAGTTGAATAGTTGAATAGTTAAATAGTTAAATAGTTAAATAGTTAAATAGTTAAATAGTTAAATAGTTAAATAGTTAAATAGTTAAATAGTTAAATAGTTAAATAGTTAAATAGTTAAATGGTTAAATAGTTAAATAGTTAAATAGTTAAATAGTTAAATAGTTAAGTAGTTAAATAGTTGAATAGTTAAATAGTTAAATAGTTAAATAGTTAAATAGTTAAATAGTTAAATAGTTAAATAGTTAAATAGTTAAATAGTTAAATAGTTAAATAGTTAAATAGTTTGTAACAAAATTTTACTCTTTCGTTATGAATAGATCAGTTATGAAGAGAGGATAGGATACGAGGGTTACACGAAATCGTGTTGTCCATGAATTCGATTGTCCAGGCTAACAATATGTTATTTATTTCCAAAAATAATGAGAAAATATATGAATCGTCTTAGCGATTTGGTGAGATAAGGCTCTCGAAAGCGTAACAATATGCAAAAATATAACGAATGAACTTTTTCAATTGGTTAAGCAATATATAAAAATATAGGTCGTCGTAGCGACTGCGAACAATATTATGCGAAGATAACAAGATATAAAAATTATAGTTGTCGTAGCGACAGCGAACAATGTTCTAAGTCGTTGTAGCGACTGCGAACAAGATTATGCGAAGAGAACAAGATACAAAAATTATAGTTGTCGTAGCGACAGCAAACAATGTCTAAGTGGTCGTAGCGACTGCGGACAAGATTATGTGAATACAACAAAATATGAAGATTCTAAACCGCCGTGGCGACTGCGAACAATATTATGCAGAGATAACAAGATCTGAAGATTATAGTTGTCGTAGCAACCGCGAATCGCATTATGCGGATACGACACACTAGGAATCGACCCAACGATTGGAGCGAATGAAATCT
The DNA here is from genome assembly GCA_963662125.1 of Diplazon laetatorius. Classification (NCBI taxonomy): domain Eukaryota; kingdom Metazoa; phylum Arthropoda; class Insecta; order Hymenoptera; family Ichneumonidae; genus Diplazon; species Diplazon laetatorius. Next base: position 3,433,061 of record OY759161.1, read on the forward strand.
TTCAATCGTACAAACAAGATAATTTCACAGTTCATGTTTGTGATTCACCAACACTTTGAGGTTATTTGCACGCGGTCTCTGACACACCATGGTGCACATTTACATGATCGCATTAGTCGTCCAATAGTTAATGCACTTAAAACGTTGTGCGATCTGGCTCACGGCGTTCAATAGTCCGTTGCACGTGGTCAGATCACTCGAGGTTTTGTATCAGAAATTGGTATGTTTAATGTTCATTACACCGGATTTGCACGTGTCGGGTTGAGCTCAATACGCTCATTGTTGCAATGCCTTATGGCGACCATTTATGTATTCTTTGATAATAATGAAAGCCTCCGGCTCGGCGGCCCTTGGCTGAATACCTCGAGATTACGAAACAAGTTCGTTGGTGATTTTTGGGATCGTTACCGCTCCGCGTTTTATCGTGTTTCATGGGTTGCACAAGATGTCGCCGATCGTGTGATTCCAACGCCGACGCCGGTTGATCAAGCCGTCGATTATTGAGGATGCGATTTGACGATTGCCCATTGCCGTAAATCCGAAATGCTAGATTCCCATAGCATTAGGTCACGATGCGTAGCGGCGTCTCGTGTATAGAATTTCCATTGATCCGGTCGGATCTGTGAAAAACTGAGATGGGTCTCGTTAGGTGGTTTTTAATCAAGTTTCTGAAACCTCGTTCCTCCTTCTCCGTTTTTGCCGGTCCGGTCCCATTTCATCCGTTCCGTGCGACCCGCTGATTTTGCCGTGGTGGCGCGCGACTCGCTGATGCGATAGTGCTGACGCGCGGCTCGCTGGCGCATCAGCCCGCGCAATTCAAATGCGATATCTATCGGTAGCGATCGTTACAAGTTAAATAGTTGAATAGTTAAGTAGTTAAATAGTTAAATAGTTAAATAGTTAAATAGTTAAATAGTTAAATAGTTAAATAGTTAAATAGTTAAATAGTTAAATAGTTAAATAGTTAAATAGTTAAATAGTTAAATAGTTAAATAGTTAAATAGTTAAATAGTTAAATAGTTAAATAGTTAAATAGTTGAATCGTTAAATCGTTAAATAGTTAAATAGTTAAATAGTTAAATAGTTAAATAGTTAAATAGTTAAATAGTTAAATAGTTAAATAGTTAAATAGTTGAATAGTTAAATAGTTAAATAGTTAAATAGTTAAATAGTTAAATAGTTAAATAGTTAAATAGTTAAATAGTTAAATAGTTAAATAGTTAAAGAGTTAAATAGTTAAATAGTTAAATAGTTAAATAGTTAAATAGTTAAATAGTTAAATAGTTAAATAGTTAAATAGTTAAATAGTTAAATAGTTAAATAGTTAAATAGTTAAATAGTTAAATAGTTAAATAGTTAAATAGTTAAATAGTTAAATAGTTAAATAGTTAAATAGTTAAATAGTTAAATAGTTAAATAGTTAAATAGTTAAATAGTTTAATAGTTAAATAGTTAAATAGTTAAATAGTTAAATAGTTAAATAGTTAAATAGTTAAATAGTTAAATAGTTAAATAGTTAAATAGTTAAATAGTTAAATAGTTAAATAGTTAAATAGTTAAATAGTTAAATAGTTAAATAGTTAAATAGTTAAATAGTTAAATAGTTAAATAGTTAAATAGTTTAAGAGTTAAATAGTTAAATAGTTAAATAGTTAAATAGTTAAATAGTTAAATAGTCAAATAGTTAAATAGTTAAATAGTTAAATAGTTAAATAGTTAAATAGTTAAATAGTTAAATAGTTAAATAGTTAAATAGTTAAATAGTTAAATAGTTAAATAGTTAAATAGTTAAATAGTTAAATAGTTAAATAGTTAAATAGTTAAATAGTTAAATAGTTAAATAGTTAAATAGTTAAATAGTTAAATAGTTAAATAGTTAAATAGTTAAATAGTTAAATAGTTAAATAGTTAAATAGTTAAATAGTTAAATAGTTAAATAGTTAAATAGTTAAATAGTTAAATAGTTAAATAGTTAAATAGTTAAATAGTTAAATAGTTAAATAGTTAAATAGTTAAATAGTTAAATAGTTAAATAGTTAAATAGTTAAATAGTTAAATAGTTAAATAGTTAAATAGTTAAATAGTTAAATAGTTTAATAGTTAAATAGTTAAATAGTTAAATAGTTAAATAGTTAAATAGTTAAATAGTTAAATAGTTAAATAGTTAAATAGTTAAATAGTTGAATAGTTGAATAGTTGAATAGTTAAATAGTTAAATAGTTAAATAGTTAAATAGTTAAATAGTCAAATAGTTAAATAGTTAAATAGTTAAATAGTTAAATAGTTAAATAGTTAAATAGTTAAATAGTTAAATAGTTAAATAGTTAAATAGTTAAATAGTTAAATAGTTAAATAGTTAAATAGTTAAATAGTTGAATAGTTAAATAGTTTAATAGTTAAATAGTTAAATAGTTAAATAGTTAAATAGTTGAATAGTTAAATAGTTAAATAGTTAAATAGTTAAATAGTTAAATAGTTAAATAGTTCAATAGTTAAATAGTTAAATAGTTAAATAGTTAAATAGTTAAATAGTTAAATAGTTAAATAGTTAAATAGTTAAATAGTTAAATAGTTAAATAGTTCAATAGTTAAATAGTTAAATAGTTAAATAGTTAAATAGTTAAATAGTTAAATAGTTAAATAGTTAAATAGTTGAATAGTTGAATAGTTAAATAGTTAAATAGTTGAATAGTTAAATAGTTAAATAGTTGAATAGTTAAATAGTTAAATAGTTGAAAAATGAGATATATCGATTGTTTTCGGAAACATATTTTTCGAGAGTAACATTAATCCGTTGGGTGTGCAGCGCGGTCTCCTCCTGAAGGACCGTGGCTAGCTGCGTTACACACTCTACGAGTTAGGTAAACAAACATCGTCGCGTCGAATTTTGAATGCTGTGTGGACCACTTCTCGCTTCGTATCAATGGTACGTACTCTCAACTCATATTTCTAAACATTTATTTGATAATACGACTGTGAGATCCTGTGTCTCCGACTGACTCCCACCACCAAGGTAGAGAAATTCGAAGAGTGTCAGAGCTCAGTTCTTCGTCGATCGTATTAGAATAATCATTTCTTTTCGAGCGTGTCTCCGAAGTTTTGTTAAGATGCCGTTCAATTACTGGAGTGTGTACGTTTTGTTGGTGTACCTTCTTAAAATTAATCTGTCTCTTCATCGAAGATGGCCAAGATTTAATATCGACATGGTGCGAACAATGTCGCGAGAATGTGTATTGTGGAAGTTGCGAGGTGTTTTATGTTCGGCAACGCGTGACGATATTCTGAAGGCGTACAATGAGGGGTTGTTTTGGACCTTGGACCTCATCAATACCTTAGTGCGGATCCTTCGGAGGCGTCGATGGCATCACCATTGGGACTTTGCGGCGGTCTTTCGCAAACGTGGTGAGTTTATTTTTATTCATTATTGATCAAGAGAGGGAGAAAGAGAGAGAGAACGAGAGGGAGAGAGAGAGAGAGAGAGAGAGAGAGAGAGATGTTTGTTTTTTTGTTGTTTGTTTATTTTGCCCGAATGATACTTTTAGGCAAATTGGTAAGTACAGAGTAGGAAAAGAAAAAATAAAATAAAATAAATAAAATTTTGAAATTTCAAAAAACCAGATATAACAAAAATAAAAAATAGGTATAACATAATTAAAAAATAAAATGGATGTGTTGGAATAATAATAACAAAAGAGGAACTAGAAATAATGCTATGAAATAGATCTTACAAAAGAAATAATAAAAATATAAGAAATAAAAGAGAGAGGGAGAAAAAAACAATATGGTTTGAAATTTCATTTTCCCTTTTCAGAGAAATGGTACGCACGTCTCTCCGCGGAGGAACGGTTCCGAAAAGGTTTCGAGGGAAGACCTGATGCGGATTGTAATCACGAGGATGATGGGGAAACTGTCGAAGATGAAAAAATGTCAAGCTTCACACTTTTTCCATGATCCGATGGATTTATTCAGGTCGGTGAGGGATTATTTAATCCGATCTCAGGCTCAAGCGTCAACGAATTCGTGCAGGCCGATGGAGCGGTTGCAGGAACGTGAAATGCGGCAGCCTCTGTCTCACACAACATGGAAATGGATGATGCGGTCATCGAGTCACCCATCAATCAAAATCGGGCTGCTTCTTTGCACGATATTGGAGCCGACATTGACTCCGATTCGTCTGAAGATTGGAGTCTTCCTCATCGATCGAATGCGTCGGTTTCACATGAGGGGAACGCCGACAATTCCATTCATTTGAATGGTCGCATGATACCGGTTTTACGATCCCACTTGATGCGAACACCACCACCACCACCACCACTGCCATCATCATCATCATCATCATCATCATCTTCACCACCAATGGATGGCTGGATCAGGGTCACCAGGAATCGTCGTCGCCATGTCGTCAGTAATGATGAGGTATCATGGGAAGCGAACGAACGAGCCCGTCGTCGTCTTCTCCAGGATAGCAGCGAGGAAGAAAATGAACAACAACAACAACAACAGCGACAACAACAACAACAACGACAGCAACAACAACAAAAACAACGACGAAATGAAGAATTTGCGTATGATTCACCTATAAATTATGATAGCAGCACTAGCAGCGATGATGAGGATAGAGTCATCCTCTCGAGTGACTCGAATGATTCAGGTAAAAATAAACGATTTAACACTGGTTATCAATAATGTTACAACTCTATTAATTCATTCATTTTATTTACAGGGTATCTATCTTGTCTAGGGAGAGATTTGGAGCAATATTTCGAAGATAGTTCAAGAGAATAGAAAAATAAATTTAAAAAAATCATGAGATACATATTATGTATGAATATGCTAACAAAATAAAATAATATTACCATACACGATGGAAATAAAGTCTACATGCACATTCTATAAATTCCCAGCTACATCGACACGGATATTACAAGTCGGGTGGATAGGATGCTAGTTTGTTAATACTGGTGGACATGATTTTTAATCCATGCAAAGTGGTGAATTACCGTATCATCATCTTCGTCGAATTCATTAGTTGTATTTATCATAAGTAGATGAATGGTAGACAAAGTCGATCGATTGGAGCGCTGATTACTTAAGTATATAGGATCTATCTGATTGTTCTTACTCTTTTTCTCTCGATTCACGATAGATAAATATTAATAGCTGAATCATTCATCTTTTCGAATCGTGATACATTTTTGAAGTTCATGGGAAACTCGAGACCCTCATACCTTAACACATCTTTAAAGTGTGGATACGATGTCGTCCGTTCACTGTTTGTCGTTGCAGGTGAAAGGGCTGCCGTCACCGACCAAAGGAAGCAACATTCATCATTATTGACAATATTTATAACCGCGCGCTTTTGCTTAATATCGTCAGGCAAAGAAACGAACGTTGATAAGCCTCCACGTAGCGGCACATACTTATTCATGTTGACCACGAGATACGTAATTTCGCTCACAGTCCATCCCGATTCCTTTCCCTCATAATTTTCGATTTGCTGCAGTAGTGGATCTTTCACAAATTCTTTGTACCACTCGTGAAGGTATGTCGTAGGGAAAATCGGCTCGTTCACAGTGTTGAAACTTCTATCCTCTTCCACGGATTCAACACTTTTCGTTAAAAGAAATTTTGTCGACAAAATAACGTTGACCTTAAGATGTATCATCCAAAAAATTACCGACATCTTTGTGGTTGAGATTGAGCACCAATCCAGTTTTTATACGTCGCTTGAAAGCTGTTTCCGTATCCTGCCATTCCACTTTATTCGATGCATCACTGACTCCGACACCACTCTTTTCGAATTTTCTCGTCAACGATATGAGAGTTATTATGGTCGTCTGAATTCGCATTTTATCATGAACCGTAAGCGCATCATCTTCACGCAAACTGTTGTTTAACAATTCCACATACGACGCGTGTAGGGGCGATGAGGGGATTCGCCTACGAGGGTTAATAGCGATGGATGGTGGTTGCAGTCAGCACACATGGCTAGCGCCCCCTCACGCTCCGTCGAATTAACATCATGATTTGTCACACACGAAACCTCGGTGGGATCCACCAATGGCACAGAGTGAATCTATGAAGACCCATTATTGATATCTATTTTTTTTTTTTCATAATTCTTAATTATAACATTGTGGTGTAACCATTTTTTCAATAATTTCTCTAATAAAATTTATTTTTAAATCGTGATGCATTGCTATTATTATTATTGGAGTGGTTAAATAGTTAAATAGTTAAATAGTTAAATAGTTAAATAGTTAAATAGTTGAATCGTTGAATAGTTGAATAGTTGAATAGTTGAATAGTTGAATAGTTGAATAGTTGAATAGTTGAATAGTTGAATAGTTGAATAGTTGAATAGTTGAATAGTTGAATAGTTGAATAGTTGAATAGTTGAATAGTTGAATAGTTGAATAGTTGAATAGTTGGATAGTTGAATAGTTGAATAGTTGAATAGTTGAATAGTTAAATAGTTAAATAGTTAAATAGTTAAATAGTTAAATAGTTAAATAGTTAAATAGTTAAATAGTTAAATAGTTAAATAGTTAAATAGTTAAATAGTTAAATAGTTAAATAGTTAAATAGTTAAATAGTTAAATAGTTAAATAGTTAAATAGTTAAATAGTTAAATAGTTAAATAGTTAAATAGTTAAATAGTTAAATAGTTAAATAGTTAAATAGTTAAATAGTTAAATAGTTAAATAGTTAAATAGTTAAATAGTTAAATAGTTAAATAGTTAAATAGTTAAATAGTTAAATAGTTAAATAGTTAAATAGTTAAATAGTTAAATAGTTAAATAGTTAAATAGTTAAATAGTTAAATAGTTAAATAGTTAAATAGTTGAATAGTTGAATAGTTGAATAGTTGAATAGTTGAATAGTTGAATAGTTGAATAGTTGAATAGTTGAATAGTTGAATAGTTGAATAGTTGAATAGTTGAATAGTTGAATAGTTGAATAGTTGAATAGTTGAATAGTTGAATAGTTGAATAGTTGAATAGTTGAATAGTTGAATAGTTGAATAGTTGAATAGTTGAATAGTTGAATAGTTGAATAGTTGGATAGTTGAATAGTTGAATAGTTGAATAGTTAAATAGTTAAATAGTTAAATAGTTAAATAGTTAAATAGTTAAATAGTTAAATAGTTAAATAGTTAAATAGTTAAATAGTTAAATAGTTAAATAGTTAAATAGTTAAATAGTTAAATAGTTAAATAGTTAAATAGTTAAATAGTTAAATAGTTAAATAGTTAAATAGTTAAATAGTTAAATAGTTAAATAGTTAAATAGTTAAATAGTTGAATAGTTGAGTAGTTGAATAGTTGAATAGTTGAATAGTTGAATAGTTGAATGGTTGAATAGTTAAATAGTTAAATAGTTTAACCGTTGAATCGTTGAATCGTTGAATGGTCGAATAGTTAAATCCTCAATTTCGAATCATAATAATAATAATTAATTTTAGATGATTGATAAGGATCGGTGAGACCTCGATAGTGAGCGCTATAGAAAAGGAATCGATAGCTCCTTTCCTGTAAATAGATGTGTGAGCGCGTGTAAATATGCAGTGTGCGACGATCAATTGACGTGATAACATGACTCAAGAGTTTATAATAAGACAAAGCTGTTGCGGATAGTTACATCTTTTATCAATAGATTTTGCAAAAGAATAAACTCTTAGCGTATCACGAGAAACTGAAGCAGTAAAATGGCCGATGAATTTCGTCGTGAGAGAAAAACACTTTTGCAATTACAAAAAGCGCGGGCTGCAGTTAAACAAAAATATAAACTTTTTAGAGAGGATAAGCAGATGATGGAACGAACACTAGATGAAACTTTCAGACCAATAGTTAAACCGTTGGAAAAACTTATCAAAGCTTCTAATGCAAAGTCTCGTAAAATTAAGAATCGAATAATGAACTGGTCACCGAAGAAGGAGGACGAACAGGAAGATTCACGCAATCAAAACCAAGATGCTTCATTTAAAACCGCATATGGAGATGATGATGATTATGGTTATGATGAAGATGGTGATGATTATGATAATACCGAGAAAGAATCGATTGAATCCATGAAAAAAAGTCCCCATGAAATCGAGAATAAAATGAAGAACTGGTTACCAAAGGAGGAGAAGGAGGAGGAGGAGGAGGAGGAGAACATTGAATCTTCCAACCAAGATCAAGAGGAAGAGTTGGAGGAGAAGGAGGAGGAGGAGAACATTGAATCTATCAATCAAGATCGAAATACATCATAGAAAACTGCATATGTAGATGATGATGATGATAATGATAATGATGATAATGATAATGAGGATGATGATACTGAGGATGATGATGATGATGATGATGATGATGATGATGATGATGATGATGATGATGATGATGATGATGATGATGATGATTATGATGATGATGATCCCGAGGAAGAGTCATTGGAAATCATGAAAGAAAATGCAGTTCTGAATAAATTTCTCAATTTACTGAATAAAAATCGAAAACAGTTTCTCGATATGACGTATGGAGTTCGGAAATCTATCGACAATACACTTATGATAGGAAATTTACCTATAAATTTTAGAAATCAGTATGCAATAGTGGGCGACAGCAAGTATCGCAGAACTATCGGTTTGCTTGAATTAATATTTAGAAAGGAACCGGATGCAAATCTCATAACTGTGGAGGATATGAAGAACTATAGAGAAATCATAAAAATTACTGCTGCAAATAAAAAAAACTACAGTCCCAACGGAACCATACACAAGCAGAACAGCAAAAAGTATATAAAATACATAGCTCCATTAGTCCGAGGTTCACCTGTACGAGAGCCGCAATCGACCGGAGGAGCACTAGTATCACGATTTAAAATTGCCCAAAAAAATATGCAAATGGATTATGTTCATTGGAATGATCCGAACAAGCTAGTAGATCGACTACGTTCAATACTTTCCGGACAATTAGCGGGTAATCCAAATCATACCAATGAGATCATTTTAATTGTTAAAGAGTTACGTGAAGCTGGAATGATTTATTAATGCACATCAGAACGGTTCATGCCCATTGCTGAGAACATTGTATTTCATGAATTAGTGACGTATTATGAGATTTATGTACATCAAACATTAACGCTGCGGACGATAACAATACCATCCATGAGCTGCGGTTGCCACAGCAACAACATGCAGAGCAATCTTGATTGGGTCAGTCTCCCCACTCCTACGGCGCTCTGCCGCGGCAGAGGCCCAAGCCCGACCTCAACAATGCGCGCAGGTGCTGCAGCGAGCCCTTGGACAGAAGCAGCGGGGAATCTCCATCGATCCTCCTTGTCATGCCATCCATCAGTCAGGGTGGAAGAGATATTTCCGAGACATTTACATTAATGAAAACAGGTAGCCAATGACCTTAGCCAAAACCCATTAATCTGTAACGAGGCGGATTAATCTTAAGTCCTCCGGCTAAACTTTAAAATAAATAAATATTTGTAATTGATGAATAAATTATGAAAAAAAGATAAACATGGATGTCTGCCTCTCTTTTTCTCACGCATATATAAATATTGATATTTACTTTGGTATAATTGATTTTAGAATCATGATGCCGCGTTATTACTGGGGTAGGGATGCATATAAATTAAATCCTAATCAATCCAACTTCTCTACGGGGCATTTAGTTTTGTTGTCGGATTTTTTTTCGATAATGTCAACAGAGTCGAGAAGCGTCGTACGGGCGAGAAATGTTGTTTATCTTGACATAAACATCAAAAATTCAACTATTTAACTATTTAACTATTTAACTATTTAACTATTCAACTATTCAACTATTCAACTATTTAACTATTTAACTATTTAACTATTTAACTATTTAACTATTTAACTATTTAACTATTTAACTATTTAACTATTTAACTATTTAACTATTTAACTATTTAACTATTTAACTATTTAACTATTTAACTATTTAACTATTTAACTATTTAACTATTAACTATTTAACTATTTAACTATTTAACTATTTAACTATTTAACTATTTAACTATTTAACTATTTAACTATTTAACTATTTAACTATTTAACTATTTAACTATTTAACTATTTAACTATTTAACTATTTAACTATTTAACTATTTAACTATTTAACTATTTAACTATTTAACTATTTAACTATTTAACTATTTAACTATTTAACTATTTAACTATTTAACTATTTAACTATTTAACTATTTAACTATTTAACTATTTAACTATTTAACTATTTAACTATTTAACTATTTAACTATTTAACTATTTAACTATTTAACTATTTAACTATTTAACTATTTAACTATTTAACTATTTAACTATTTAACTATTTAACTATTTAACTATTTAACTATTTAACTATTTAACTATTTAACTATTTAACTATTTAACTATTTAACTATTTAACTATTTAACTATTTAACTATTTAACTATTTAACTATTTAACTATTTAACTATTTAACTATTTAACTATTTAACTATTTAACTATTTAACTATTTAACTATTTAACTATTTAACTATTTAACTATTTAACTATTTAACTATTTAACTATTTAACTATTTAACTATTTAACTATTTAACTATTTAACTATTTAACTATTTAACTATTTAACTATTTAACTATTTAACTATTTAACTATTTAACTATTTAACTATTTAACTATTTAACTATTTAACTATTTAACTATTTAACTATTTAACTATTTAACTATCTAACTATTTAACTATTTAACTATTTAACTATTTAACTATTTAACTATTTAACTATTTAACTATTTAACTATTTAACTATTTAACTATTTAACTATTTAACTATTTAACTATTTAACTATTTAACTATTTAACTATTTAACTATTTAACTATTTAACTATTTAACTATTTAACTATTTAACTATTTAACTATTTAACTATTTAACTATTTAACTATTTAACTATTTAACTATTTAACTATTTAACTATTTAACTATTCAACTATTTAACTATTTAACTATTTAACTGTTCATCTATTTAAATATTTAACCAATCCAATAATAATAATAGCGATGAATCACAATTTTAAAATAAATTTTATGAGAGAAATAATTGAAAAAAAAATGGTTACACCACAATCACGCTCCGTCGAATTAATATCATGATTTGTCACATACGAAACACACTTCTAGATCTCAAGTCCCCTCTGGTCATAAAGATGACCCGACATGTTCCGAACTCATCGTTTTGACCCGACATCGACACACCAACCTCGGCGGGCTCATGTGCAACCTTTGTATTAAGAACCTGCGAGAAATAGCAGAAATAGCGAGAAAGCGCGAGGGAACTACCAGCCAAGCGATCTTGCGCACACCCTTACCAAAAAAAGATTCTTCGATTGAGTAAATCAACGAGAAAAAATGTTATGAGAAAAAAATAATTTATATTAATATTTCATTTCAGTCCATACGTTATTATTATTATTATTATTATTATTATTATTATTATTATTATTCATTATCATTGTTTTTCATTCGCACGTATGTAATATTTAACTATTCAACTATTCAACTATTCAACTAGCGATCTTGCGCACACCCTTACCAAAAAAAGATTCTTCGATTGAGTAAATCAATGAGAAAAAATGTTATGAGAAAAAAATAATTTATATTAATATTTCATTTCAGTCCATCCGTTATTATTATTATTATTATTATTATTATTATTATTATTATGATTATTCATTATCATTGTTTTTTATTCGCACGTATGTAGTATTTGACTATTTAACTATTTAACCAATCCAATAATAATAATAGCAATGCATTACAATTAAAAATAATAACTTTTATTAGAGGAATTATTGAAAAAATGGTTATGCCACAATCACGCTCCGTCGAATAAACATCATGATTTATCACAGACGGAACCCACTTCTAAATCTCAAGTCCTCGTGGTCATAAAGATGCCTCGACGTGTCCCGAACTCATCGTTTTAACCCTACATCGACAAAAAAAAAATAACATGCATATGTCTAGGCGAAGGGAAAAACCTTTCTTTCTACATTTTCTCATCGATGTTGAAGCGTGTCTACCAAATGCAGTTTCGATGATGATGTAATGGAGGAGATCGAGCGAGCGAGAGAGAGAGAGAGAGAGAGAGAGAGGGAGATATGGTATAATTGAGTCTGCACTGAGACTCATGTTGGTGGAAGGGGGAGAGACACCGGGCCCGCCTAAGGGTCTACGCGTGGATGCCGCACGAGCCTACGATGACTATGGTGGGCGAAGGGGGAGAGGCGGCGGCGGTTGTAAACTACGAATGAGAGAGAGAGAGAGAGAGAGAGAGAGAGAGATGGGGAGGGTGACTAAAGCGTCACGCAACGGCGAAAAAATTCCGCGCGGCGAGAAAAAGGTGTGTGTGTGTGTGTGTGTGTGTGTGTGTGTGTGTGTGTGTATGTGTGTGTGTGTGTGTGTGTGTGTGTGTGTGTGTGTGTGTGTGTGTGTGTGTGTGTGTGTGTGTGTGTGTGTGTGTCTGAGAGAGAGAGAGAGAGAGAGAGAGAGAGAGAGAGAGAGAGAGAGAGAGAGAGAGAGATGAGGAGGGTGACTGAAGCGCCACGCGACGGTGAGAAAATTCTGTGCGGCGAGAAAGAGGTGAGAAAGAGAGAGAGAGAGAGAAAGAGAGAGATAGGATCTATGCGTCAAAATGGCGCAGCGGGGAAAAAAAAACAATAGACCCGAATTATGAATATCTCATGAATGCCAGTGCTGTGGGAAAATAGCGATCGATGCGCCAAAAATGTGCAGCGGGGAAAAAAATAATTATCGATCGGAATTATTGATTCGGAATTATGAATCTCGCGGCTGATAAAGTAGCGGATCGATCTAGCAGCCGATAAGGTAGCGCTCTACCTTACCGACTGTCTCCCACTTACCATCAGTGTCTAGGTCATTACTCTTCCGGTAAAACGTTTAGTCTGGAAGCGGCACAGCCCTCCTACTGGATTCCGGTGGTGGAGCGACGACCTCTGTCTTCGTCGTGACTGTATACACGGCTGGATTACGAGCAGGTGGGCGGGAGACAAAGGGTATTGGCCTCGTCGGACGACTGGCTATTAATAAAGCGTGATGATTGTCTGAGATTTCCGCTTTTTCCTGTTCGAGATAGTCCTCTCCGATAATCCCGACACCGGGTACGGGGAGTTCTTCTCGAAAAACATAAAATTTGACCGGTTGTTCGAAAAGGGTGAGGAGGGTGGTTTCGATGGCTAATAATGGATCTGCTTTGTCATCGGAAATTCCCGACACACGAACGCGATCAGCTTCGTTAATCATGACTTTGTCGTGCAACGCGTAGACTTCGGTCATGTTTATCACGGCGCCGGAATCGGCCAATAATCGTGGTTTGTGAACGCGAAGGTCGGGTGACTCAGCTACGATTACCGATTTCGGTTGTCGGGAGATATTATATTGCAGATGTACGGTAACTAGCGGAATTTCGTCGCGGGGGTGAGACGCGGTTTGCTCTCGGGGGTCGCAGACGCGTCGTTCGGGCGACCCTCGTTATCGTTTAACGAATCCTTGTCGGATTTTGAGTTCCGTGAAGGAGAGGTTGGATCGCGAAATCTTATAGTTTTCGCGTCCGTTTTTCTGTCTTTCACGTGAACTTCCGAAGGTCTTTTCTCCCGCGCGTCGGCGTCACGTCTGTCGGAAGAGTCTTCTCTCCGCCGATCGTCGGTGTACCGTTTATCTCTCGCGTCGGAGGATCGTCGATCCGAAGAATTATTCCTTCGTCGATATCTTTCGCGCCAGCCGCTATTGCTCCCGTTTCTAGGCTGCCACGCACGTTCTTGCGGTCTGCAAGCACATTCGCGACAAGCCCGGCAAAGCATTTGCTCTGCGCTCGCGGTATAGATTCGTCGACGCAGGGAATAATTTCTATCTCGCGAAGATAATCGAGTTTCCTCGTCCGAGGAGTAATCATTATAACGGTCGCGACGCGATTCTGAATCGTCATACCGACGCGTTGATTTTCGTCGGGATCGATTACGCACGCGTTTCTCGTCTATTTCCGCGAGTTCGCGGGCGGCATTCAAGGTCTCGGGGTCACGACTATGGACGTATGATCGTATCGCGTCCGGTAAGCCATCAATGTATACATCTAAAGCTTGTTTTTCTAATCTTCGTTCTGCAGTAGCGGCTTCGTCGGCGCCTTCCGATGCCTCGACGTCGCCAGGGGGGCAAAACTCCAATGGTGCCAGCGAGGTTCGAGTTACGCCGGAGCCGACTAGGCGATGGCGCTGCTGGGCATACTCTGTCGCACTCGCACTGTGTTGCTGTTTCAGTCGCACTCATTTGTTACCGCGACCCGCCCGACAACCGCTGTTTTCGCCGTGTTTTCATCCATTTTACTGGTGTTTCGTTTGGTTATACAAGTGTTTATTATTTGTTATTTTGCAAATTTCTAACACCCATAAGTTTTGAACGAATACGGGACCTAAAGTTTTCATCTATTGTGTCTAGAAAATAAATTATTTTATAGGAATACATAATTAATGTAAGTTCCGTTAATATTTTCGACGATAACATTGAACTAGGTTATGTGACGCCACCGATATCACATTTGTCAATCATACAAATGTGATATCGGCTTTTGTTTTATTGCAATATTCATCAATTTGTGTCACTGAAACAGAAAAGTTATTGTGTTCAATTTCATTCTCAATGATAAATATTAATTGTGTGTTATAAGTATTACATGTATATTGACTATTCACCGAAAATGAAAAGTTTTCATCGTGTATGTATATATATATATGTGTGTGTAATTGAATATAATAATTATCTATGTAATAAATACATGAATATTGTTTTATTTCCAAAATAAATCAAGTACCCCGTAACATGTCATATTTTATTCTATGCTGAATATTATTACATTTCCAATGAGCCATATACTTATACCATCGAGCTTGATTCGTGACGTCACTGGGCGCTAGTGTGAGACAGAGAGAGATAGAAATAGTGTGCGAATGAGACAGAGTATGCCCAGCAGCGCCATCGCCTAGTCGGCTCCGGCGTAACTCGAACCTCGCTGGCACCATTGGAGTTTTGCCCCCCTGGACGTCGCTCTGCCCGACTGACAGAACGGTCTCGCGAGACTTCTGCTACGACTGGACTGGACTGAACCTCATTGCGCAAGTCCGTAGTACCGCCCAAACTGCCCCACCATCATGCCACGGTCAGAACTGCCGGATTGAGGGGAAGCGAAGATTTCGAGGTGCACTAACGATTTTCGTCAAAATTGGGGGTTTAAAAACCTTTAAAAGTCCGAAAAAATTGTTTTCGGCTTCGCCACGAACGAAACGACGTTCACTACAAACCTTTTCACACCCAACTCTAGAAGATTAACGCATAAGAATCAATTTTCGTGACCCATCGATTTGGGTCGAAAAAAATTTTTTATGACACGCCGTGCGTAGAATGCGGTTTTACCCACGCTTCGCGTGGGCAAATCCCCATTCACACACGTTGTGACATAAAATTGTATACGATACTCGTGCGAAAAACGTTTTCTGGACTCGTGTGATTGCAACACTCGCCTTCGGCTCGTGCTGCAAAGTCACAGTCGTCAGAAAAACTTTTTTCGCACTAGTATCGTAATATACTATTTTTCGTAAAAAAAAATAGACATATATATTGGCGCCCCTCGCTAATACCGAGCGTGAGTGGTGGGGATGAGACCGCGTGATCCGAGCTGTGGCACATGAGAAAGATCGAGCCGTCCGAGTGCCCCGCAACGTAGACCGTAAGTAGGAGAGAGACCGCGTAACCATAGCTGCGGCGTATAAGAGTGAGCGACCTAACTGCCCCCCGTCAATGCGAACCGTGAATAAAAGAGAGACGGAAATGGGGCGGAGTCGGGCGAGAATATTTGTGCGTGCGTGCACACGGACGAGCTGGCCCAGCGTTAGCAGCGCCACGCTGGGGCAGTAGTGCCCCACGATCTCGAGGCTGCCTCGCCTATCCTGAAAGCGGTTCCCCGTAATCTATCTTCTTTGCTACCGTCGTGCTTCGTAATCCACAGTTGTACCAACTGTTTCACACTTTCAGACAATTTTTCACAGATAAATCATACGAATTTTACGTATAATAAATCGTATCCTCGTTCGAAAAAAACATTGTTTAACGATAGATCTATGAAAATACGTTAATCAAATTGTATCTCAGTGTCGCACGATCGAATCGATCGATAAATTGTTGAAATGTTTTGTTTCACGATGTTGACCAACTTGCAACCAGTGTTGCCAGATCAGGGGAATTCCCCCTAGATTTAGGGGTTTTTAAGCTCGTTTAGGGGCAAAACAGGGGAATGAAATACTTCGGGGATTTTTTAGGGGATTTTTGAGAGAAACTTTTTTCCAAGGACAACAATTCATAGCATATCCCCACTTGTGAAACCTGACGTAAAACATCGAACGTATGAACGTATATGAACGTTGGGCTGCGTTCACGTTTCACGTTCGTCCTCGATCCTCGTCTTATCCCCGCTAGTAGCTAGTCTAGTTAGTACCGTACGTATCTCATCTTCTCATCTTTCTCATCTGACTGCTCTCGTTTCGTCGTTTATTGAGGGTTTGCTTCATGGAGGATAGAGGAAGAGAGACCGAACTATGGGTACAAAATCTAGTCAGAAAACCTGTACAAGTAAATTGGTCACGTGACGACTAAGCGATCACGTGATCGGTTTTTGTCGCCGGCCGCGCTCATGTTGGGCAATTCTCGAACTACTGTTCTGTGACGTAGGCGTAGAGCCAGCTGGGTAATAAGTGAGGTTACATACGATTGAAAAGCGAAACGGAACTACAGGTTTCGTAGCTTTTCCAGAGACTAATGTAACTTGCGAAAGTTGTATGAAATGTAAGGCTTTTGGTCTACAAAAAAGCGAACTACAGTATTGAGCGTTTTCTATTTTTTATTATATGATTAGACTATTATTCCTTTCCATATTTATTTGAATCACATCGTTCAGTCAACTGAACCAGAAATAAAAATTTGGTTTTAATCACACTTCTTGAATTTAATATCAGAATTATATCAAAACACTTTTAACATCGATTATAAGGATTCATAAAAATCCAATTCATCGTATTCATATTATTATTGAAAAGTGTATCGTTTATCTATCGGATTACAATCCTCACCGGTTTTATGAAGCATTCGCTATGAAAGCAATGTATATATGTCATTCACTGTATCTGTGCAACGATATATATAGATATATTATATGAAGGAAAAAATTCGGTTTTTGACGGAGGCAGCGCTTCTCTCGGCGGCAGTCGAACTAAAAGGTTCTACAGGTTTTCTTACCAGATTTTGAGGCAAGATCTAGGCGAGTTCGGTCGGTCTCCTTTCCCCTGTCCTCTATGGTTTGCTTATTTCTGAGATACGGGAATATCCCGGAATATTAGATAATATATTACGAGTAATGAAAGATGCCTAAAGATCATAGCTGAAAAAAAACGTACGTACAAAAATACGTAAAAAACTGGGAAAATGAACCTAATTTCAAAGGTAAGTTTGCGACAAAATGCATTCTAATTCTCCACAGAGATTCGATGTTTAGTTCTCTTAATAACGCTTGCAACACTTGTTATGGTCGATATTTCATTTCTTCAATCGATCGTTATTGGAATTTCATTGATGGAATATAGGGTGGTTGAAAGAAGCTCCAGATGGAGATCCGACCAAAGCGTTCTGCAATTGTTGCAAGACTCTTCTCACAGCACATCGAAAAACGATTCAAGACCACAGCAATTCGAAGAAACACGTACAGTACGTGAAAAATCAGGAAGTCGATGCTACTTTTTTCAAGATCGACAAATTTGTGAAAATTACTTTGTCCGAAAAAAGGAAGGTTGCAGAATTAAAAATAGCAACATATTTAGCCGAGCATTCCTCCGTCAGTGACGCGGATCATCTCGCGATTCTCATCAAGGGCTTAGACAACGAATCCTCAGTACTTCAAGAACTAAAGCTTCATCGCACGAAGTGTTCGGCTTTAATCAAAAATGTCTTATCACCAAGCATCGTAGAAGATTTGCTAGAGGATATAGGTCAATCCCATTTTTCGTTAATCGTCGATGAATCCACCACCATCGACACTAGAAAACTCCTTTGCTTGATGATCCGCTACTTCAGCAACACAAAAAAAAGAGTGATCACAACATTTTATCGACTAATCGAGATGCAAGCCGGAACATCGGATGCTATAGCACAGGCCATACTAAAGCAGCTCAAAACAGACGGTCTAAAGCCCGATAAACTGTTGGGCCTCGGTGTCGATGGCGCAAGCGTTAACGTTGGTTGCCGTCATTCGGTGACAACAATCCTGCGAGAGATAAATGACGAGCTTATTGTTATAACGTGCATTTGCCACTCGTTTCATCTCGCCGCCGAAGAAGCCTGTAAAACTCTGCCGAGACACCTCGATTTCATGATTCGAGAGACTCACAGCTGGTTTTCCCACAGTACGAAGCGTCAACTCGAATACGCTGCGATTTATCAGACCATTGCAGATAAATTGCCGAAGAAAATTGTGCAATTATCGAACACGCGTTGGCTCGTAAGGCTGCAAGCCATCGATTCCATACTGGATCAATGGGACGCGCTAAAATTGCACTTTGGAATCACGCAGAGCAGCAAAGAGCGTTGTTACACGGCCAGTCAACTGCACGGAATGTTTAGTTCCCCTGAAAATAAATTATATTTAACATTTTTGAAAACGAGTCTGAAAGGAGTCATGGCCACGAACAAATTGTTCCAATCCGATGCAGTAGATCCATTGAAATTGTTTGGGGATGTCAACGATTTGCTTTTCTTATATCTGCAAATGCTTGTCGTTCCCGGAAGGCTGCAAAAGGTGTCGCGATACGAATTGGCTACGTTCAAATTTAAAGAATATTTGATGAATCTCACATGCATCAACTTTGGTTACGATTTTAATCATCTAAGTGCCGGTATAAACGCAGAAGCGGTTACTCAAATTAAAGAACGTTGCAGAGATGTTTTAATCGTGCTTTGTACCGAGCTGCAAAAACGAATTCCGGCCAACACAAAAATCCTTTAAAAGATTTCGACGTTTTCGGCTGAATCGGCTACCTCGGTGGTGAAAGAGAACATTACAGAAATCGCTTCGCAGTTTAAGAAAACTGTATGTTCGGATATCGATGCTGTGACACGTGAGTGGAACCTTCTTTCTTCTGTACAGGTCAAAAATCGTGACAGTACGGAGAGCTTTTGGGCAGAGGTCAATAGCATTAATAATGCTGGAGGCACGAAGCGCTTCGAGAACGTCGCCAAGCTTGCGCTCGCTTTATTAAGTCTCCCTTTCTCAAACGCCTCAGTTGAGCGGGCATTCTCGATAGTCAGTATCGTAAAAGATAAACTACGCAATAAAATGTCATTTGAGATGCTACAAGCAATAATGCACGTTCGCCTAACTCTCGATGTAAATTGTTGCGACTTCAAGCCAACCGCTAAAATGTTGAAACGTTTTAACTCTGAAACTGTGTACAATAATATCACTGATAGCGACATTAGCGTGTTGGATGCAATAAATTGAACGATGCGATCATTCACAACGAAGTGCAAAAAAATAAATATTATATTTTCAGTTCTAAGTTGTTTTCTTCCAGTGTAATAAAAAAATTATGGCAATTTATTGATCACTTCATACTTCATACAATAGCCGTCAAATGACCTACGTATTTGAAAATACAAGATACCTGCCGGGCCTGCCGCGTAAGTTGCGCCAGCCAATCACGAATCTACCGGAAAATTAACTATGACGCGTGATTGGTTGGCGCAACTTACCCGTGCACAAGTGTGCACAAGTACGCTGCATGTGGCGAGTGGGGACATCTTACAGTGATCGAGTGATCAGTGATTAGTGAAGGTCACGGAGTGTATGTATGTATGTATGTTTGATTGGGGGCTGGCTCCGGTCGCTACTTTAAAAGCAGCCTTGACCATACGGCCATGGACTGAAAAATAATGCGTTAGATCTGAAACAAACAAGAAATGAGAACGGCACCCCTACCCGGTGTTACCACCGAGGCGACGGTGCCGCCCTCTCACTTGAAGGAGGACCTCTATGTGCGAGGCGTGACATGGTGCTTAAGTATGTTTAATATTACGGATCGAATATGATTGCCAGTGGCAACTTAACTTAAGGGAAAAAGAAGAGAAAAGAAAAGAAAAAAAAAACTAGAATGAAATCTTACAGCTATTCAAGAAAACCGAAATTAGCTTAACGATGCGAACAGAAGCGGACGCGATGAGAGACTCAATATTGTACGGAGGAAAGATTTTCAAAGAAATTAAGGAGTTAATGAGAGTTGTACGGAATCGACTGAACCGAGGGCAAGCCCAAAATATATGATTGAGGTCCTCAGATTCAAAGCCGCAAATGCAACTAGGAGAACTATTCATTTCTTTTCTGAAAAGACTGGCGGCCAGGTTGTAATGGTCAGAGCGCATTCTATTGAAAAGGACGATTGATTTTCGGTCTAGACGAAGGTCATGGAACCATGTTTTATTCGGTGATGAACGGTGGAATAAATTAAAGTATTTAACGCCTTTGTTACTATTACAGTAAAGTTTCAGGGAATCGTTAGAAGCTGCTAGACATTTAGTTCGAACAATCGAGAAAAACTCGGAAGGTGGAAGAGAGAGGTCATAGTCGGTTCCATCATGGACTGCTTCGTTAGCCAAGCGGTCAGCTATTTCATTCCCCGAGATGCCAGCGTGACCTGGGATCCAGACTAGGGTAATTTTGAGATTTAAGTTAGAGGCTGAAATGAGCGCTTGTTGTGCAGCTATGATTGTGGGCGAAGGGTTGCTTAAAAAGGAGGGGGTAAGAAGAGCCTGTAGGGAGCTTAGAGAATCGGAAAAAATAAAGGCGTTGTGTTGTGCCCCGAAAATTCAAAATTGTTAAACTAAATTAATTATAACCTATCGTCATAATTAATCATACTTTACTTGGGAAATATTATTGGGAAATATTATTGGGAAATATTATTTTGAAATATTATTTCGAACGGAATTCCTCGCGAACTTATTTCAACACTTCGGAATTCCGCGCAAAATCATTTCGACACTTTCTTTCGACAGAAAGCTGACGTTAAATCGCGCAATGACCCGAAGGTCATTGCACCAATCTAACCACGCAATTTCGAGTGCACACGGGCCGCGAGTGACCATCAAAATTGCATTTTCGAAGTGCACACGCGCCGCGAGTGACCTTTAAAATTGCTGACATAGAATCACGCGATCGTTGAACGACGAACGCGACGATCGATCCGAAGCATCGATTGTCAGTCTGAACTGAAACACCAAATCGAAAAGATCTCCTCCAAAAGACTCTCGTGACGCGATCCGCTGGACTTGTATTTCTTACATGTATCACGACTCGCGACACGACGTGAGGAGATAACCCGACGCGCGCCGACTAGTAGATAACTCGCACCACGCGACGGGCGAATACGATTCCCTAAGATAAAATTATTATTAACGTGACATCGCTACACCTGTAAAGCGATATCACGAGCTTGTACAATCAAAAGAACAGTTCATTCTCACCATCGTAAAATAAATTCAAAACCCATTGTTAATTTATTGAGTTAAACTCTTAATTCGGAAACGATCCCTACAAAAACATATATCCCCTCCGACCCGCATCCTTTCTGAGACGCGTGTTAATTTCGGGGACATAACATTGGTGGCAGCGGTGGGATCTGCCGAAATAAATTCAGTGCGGTTACGAATTTAAACACCCAGAGCCAAAAGTAACAAAAAATCCCGACACGCAGTCGTCGCGATTACTTTGGCCTGGCTACGCGGTGCTGCACAAGTAGCAACGTCAGCACGCGCGCGAAAAACCCCAGAGTTACGAGAATTCCTGACACGCAGACGTCACGAAATTAACCTGGGTACACAGTGCCGTTTTAAGTGAAAAAACAGTGCCTGTGTGAAAGCAAACCCAGAGCTCGATTCGACACGCAGTCGTCGAAATCCAGCCTGGTCCTCCCACGACCACAAGGACATCGCGAGGAGGCGAGGAGCAGCCCATCAGCCACTCCAGAGGGTCAAGGACAAGGACGAGGACTGAGGGAAGGACCTGCTCGGAAGGACATCATGCCAACAAGGATCATCTACCTGTAACTGGCAGTTATATTGTACCTTACTACCAAAGCCAAAAAATCAAGTCGAGAAAAAATTTATATTATTGAGTAGTTCGCGCCGAGGGTAAACAAAATATTGCGCAACCAAAGATAATTAAATAGATCGAACCCGAGAGGTCGCGGACCGTCGCGGAAAAAATTTTAACAATAATTAACCCGCGTCCGCGATAAATAAAAAAAAAAAAAAAAAAAATTTTTTTTAAATTTTTCAATAAATATTTCAAATCGACCGATCGATCGTGGAATTTTGGAAAATTTTTGTACGAAAAATGTCGAACGACCCCCGTCGAAGCTCGCGCAGGGCGCACTCAACTGAATCCCCCTTGCCGGGGGAGGAGGTTAACGCCCTGGCCATGCTCGATGCCGCCATCGGCGACATCGCATTCCGTACGAACGAGGCTTTGAATCAGGTGTCACCGGACGGAGCGATGCTCCCCGGCCAACGGGCCGCGTTGTCAAATAACCTACGACAACTCGGTGGCACAACCGAGCGCGGAACGTCGCGCGCGGAAACGATCGAATCCGATTTCGATCTCCCTCGATTAAGTCGGAATTCGCGTCGATCAGTAACGGAGGACATGATCGACGAAGAAATTCGTAGTCTCCGAAACGGAGCAAATTATAGTCGGACAAGCTATGCTCTAGCTCGACCCAGTCAGCCGCGAAATCTCGGAGCAATCCCGCGGGAGATATCGAGAAATAATCGCAACGCGAACCCCACGGTACGATACGATCTAGAGGACGTCGAAATACCTCCACGTGATTCGGACGATCAAGACACCGTCCACCGCGATTCGCCCGACGACGACGCACGTCGCCGGGATTTTGAGTACAATGAATCGCGGCGACGCAGGTTAGAGAATAACGAATCACGCCGGCGTGACGTAGATAATGACGCTTCACGTCGATACGATGATATAGATGATCCGCGCCAACGCGATTTAAATCGCAATGTCACTCAGAGACGAGATAACTCGCCACGATGGCACGTGCTAGACAGTACCGGTCCCGACCGCCGCGGAGACGATCGTTCGCGCATGCAATCGACCACTCACGACACGACGGTGCGTCGAGACATGGCCGAAACGCTCCGTGATGCAAACAGCGACCCGTACGAATTAATTCGGATTTTGCAAGCCCAAAAGCGCGAATTACAAGAACGAATGGACCAGCTCGAATTACAACGAGCAAACCAGGATCTTCGGGAAGATACCAGACGCCGGACAATCGATCTGAACACAGCACTCAAGCATGTTCGATCATTTTCCGGAGGTGGTCCCGACCGATTGGACGGTTTTCTACGATCGTGCGAAACCGTGTTCCGCCGGGTCGCGTACGATGACCACGAAGTATTGCTAGAATTAATAATATCTAGCAATATCACTGGTCGACCGGCTCAGGAAATAAAGCATAAAAATATCCAAACGCTCGGCGTGCTCAAGGCCGAGCTACAGGCCCTGTACGGGGTGAGAAAATCTCTGGCGGCCTTACAGATGGAATTTAGTTCCCTCCGACAAAATAACGGAGAAAGCGTAGCTTCCTATGCAGCTCGAGCCGAAACAATTACGGTCGAACTGATAGGAAAATTGTGCGAACGCGTCTCCACGCCGGGCGAAGCACGAACCATCGAAGATTCGACTAGAAGCAGTGCTCAGGCGAATTTCGAAAACGGTTTGCGTGGAGACGTGCAGCTACTCGTGCGAGCTCGGAATTATGCAACGCTGCACGAGTGCGTGAATGGAGCCCTGGAAATCAGCAATATGATTCAACAGAGGGGCTCCGGGGGAACCTCGACGGTCCCCCAACGGAGGAGCGGTGTCTCGCGACCGAGTCACGACGGTGGCTCGCGACCGAGTCACGACGGTCGAGGCTGTTTCCACTGCGGCAACTCCTCACACGTTTCCAGAAATTGTCCGCGACGATCGGGACGGGCAAGTCTCCCCGCTCCCGATCACAATCGGACGGTCCACAATATGGAAATCGTGTGCAGTTATTGTCATATGAAAGGACACTTGTGGAAGGATTGCAGGTCGAGACTCGCAAAAGAACGAGATTCGAAGAATCAATCCTCCCGCAAGCCCTCACCACGTCCCGAGAGAAACGAGCGGACGAATAAGCCGAATAAAAAAACCGGCCAGTCGCACAGATCGGAACAGGATGGCCCCCCGAGAAAAATTTTGGGAGCCATAACCATTAGCGCTCTGTCGGCCGTCTCAAACGAACCGAACGAAAACGCGACGTCGACCGGAAACCAACGCACGTTACGGTTGTTGAACTTGTCGTTCGTGACGAAAGCAAACCTAGATGACGGCCTGGAAAATCGTATGGAGAACCAAATGGAAATCGATCGAGAAATCCAACAGGCGCCACCGCCGGGCAATCGACGCATGTTGCGATTCCTCAATGGATCGCCACATGCGTGGATGGCCGGCGAAAACGATACAAGATTACCGCGTGCTGGCAATGAACAATTGCAAAGTGCACCGGCGCTGGCTGATGAGTGCACGCTGCGAATACTAAATGTTTCGCTTCCTTCTGCGTCAGTGGCCAGCGATTTTGATATCGAATCACCGAGCTCCACCGACGGGATAATAACCCTGAAAGCGGACACCGGAGCTCAATGTTGCGTGATTAAACGCGGCTGTTTGCAGTTGGAAACAATCATCGAGGACACGGATGTGACACTTAAGGGCATATCGGGAATGACGTTTCGACCGATCTGCAAAGCGGAAGTGCTCATCGACGTTCCAGCCGTCACCGTAAAACATTGGTTTTACGTGGTGGAAGACGAAGTACCGCTCGAAGTAAATGGATTACTCGGCATGGACTTCATAAAAAAACATAAAGCCGATATCCTCGGCGGCGAGAAAATAAAAATATACGGTCACGAGATGCCCCTCATCGACGGAACCGAAAAAATTACTTTGCCTCCACGAAGCGAAACAATCGTTCGTGGAAAGACAAAAAGTAAAACAATCGGTCTCGTCGAAAAAATAGAAATCAACAAAGATGTTTTTATGGGAGCATGCGTCACCCCGCCGAGAGGTAGCACGTGCGCGGTCAGCTTGGTAAACATCAGCGAACGCACGTGCTCGCTACTACGACCAACCGTAGTACTCGAGCCGCTGAGAGATAACGCGGCCGCGGCCTTGAGCGTAAATGCGGTGCGCGCGGGGCGCGGGGCCGAGCGCCTTGAGAGATTACGAGGCGAACTCGATCTCTCACACCTCAACGCCGAAGAAGTATTGTCTCTCGACGGAATTATTTCCGAATTCGAAGACATATTTCACCTCCCCGGGGACACATTGCCGTGCACTAACATGGTCGAACACCATATCCTCCTTAAGGAGGGTACGTTACCCACGAAGGTGCACCCTTACCGTCTGCCGGAAGCCCACAAAAAGGAGGTTGAAAAGCAGACGGAAGAAATGTTGTCCGAGGGAATAATACGACCGAGTAAAAGCCAGTGGAATGCTCCGCTGCTCGTCGTAGCAAAGAAACCGGACGCAAACGGTGTGCGACGCATGCGAGTCGTAGTGGATTTTCGGAAATTAAATGAAGCCACGATCGGTGACTCGTATCCGTTGCCCAATATCACGGAAATTTTGGATCAATTGGGGAAAGCTCGATATTTTTCCACTCTCGACCTCGCCTCTGGTTTTCACCAAATACCAATGGCGATGGCTGACAGGGAAAAAACGGCTTTCTCAACCCCCCAAGGACATTTCGAATACAATCGAATGCCCTTTGGGTTAAAAAATGCTCCTCCGACATTTCAAAGGCTAATGAACGCAGTATTAGCGGGACTGGACGGAATAAAATGCTACGTCTACCTGGACGATATTGTCATCCACGGTAAGACTTTGCAGGAGCACAATGGACGATTGAAAGAAGTTTTTCATCGTCTCAGGGAGGCTCAATTGGTCCTCCAGCCGAGCAAATGCCGACTTCTCCGAAAAGAGACGCATTATCTCGGCCACATAATTTCCGAAGACGGAGTGCAAGCCAACCCAGAAAAGGTTGCAGCCGTAAAAAATTTCCCGGTGCCGGTCAACGTGAAAGGTGTTCAGTCTTTCCTCGGGTTGGCCGGCTACTACCGCAAATTCATACGAGATTTTTCTAAAATCGCGAAGCCTCTAACCGAACTCGTGCGAAAAGACGCAAAGTTCGAATGGACTGCAGCCCGAGACGCGGCTTTCGAGCAGCTGAAAACGGTCATGACGACGGCACCGATATTACAATATCCGGATTTCGGTAAACCGTTCGTTGTGACCACGGATGCGTCCGATAAAGCCATCGGCGCTATCCTGTCGCAGGGAAAAATCGGTGAGGATTTGCCTATCTGTTACGCCAGTCGTACCTTAAACAAAGCGGAACAGAATTACACCACAACCGAGAAAGAATTGCTCGCGATTGGGTGGGCAATAACGCAATTCCGACCATATGTTTATGGCACCAGGTTCACCGTCGTAACAGATCATCAACCTCTCACGTGGTTGTTCGGTGTTAAAGACCCCGGATCTCGCCTCATGCGATGGAAAATAAAATTATCCGAGCATGAGTTCGACATCGAATACAAAGCTGGAAAAAGAAACACGAACGCTGACGCGCTCAGTCGCATATGCGCCGTTACGAGAGCGAGAGAGAAAGAGCGACAACAAAACAGCGCGCGTCTCCGTCTCGCCGAGAACGACACGAATGGCCGCGAAAAGAATACCGCCAAGACGAGTGAGAGACGCCGCAAAGAAAAGGACGGAGAGGCATGCCAGCGTCCAGCTGAAAATACTACAGCCTCCACGTGCGATCGCGTAGTAAAAAGCAAGAGAGAGAGAAACGACATCTCCCCCACGCGCGAAACAGAGAAAGAACCTCCTCGTAGCAACCGTGCGCGTGTTACGAACCACGGCACAAAGAGGAGAGGCGATAAGAGCGAGAGCGCAACTGTCCCGCCGTGCGAGAGAGAAGCAAGCGGGGCAGGCGATCTCGCCGCACGGAGCCCTC
The DNA here is from genome assembly GCA_963662125.1 of Diplazon laetatorius. Taxonomy (NCBI): domain Eukaryota; kingdom Metazoa; phylum Arthropoda; class Insecta; order Hymenoptera; family Ichneumonidae; genus Diplazon; species Diplazon laetatorius. The sequence goes on from OY759161.1 coordinate 3,460,291, forward strand.
GCGCCCTCCCTCCCGCTCGACCGAGTGCGAGCGACGGAGAGGAGGCGGTGAGCGAGAGCGACACCAATAGCGATAACGAGCATAGCTCGCTATCCGGAGACGACGAAGACGGCCATGCTGAACAGAAAAATGGCCTCCGTCCAGAGATAACGTGTCCACGCCCCGAGGAGCGGGCCCAGATATTGCATGAATATCACGACACGCCCCTCGGCGGCCATCAGGGCCTCAAGCGAACGTTATCTCGGATCCGAACCAAATATGATTGGCCCGGCATCCGTGGTGACGTGCGTGAGCACGTAACGAGATGCCTGAACTGCCAAAAGAACAAACTCCATAAGAAAGAGCGTGCTCCAATTGTAGCGGCACTGCAGGTACCACAGTGTCCTGCTTACCGACCGAGCTCTCGGACTCTCGGGCTCATGGAGTTGTCTCCCTACACGAACCTCATTCCCCACGGCCGTGGCGTTAGCCTCGACCGCTGGAATTTCGAACAGAGATGAGACTTCCGTTCTGGTGTTTTTGGAAGACACGCACAGTTTCTGTTGGATCAAATTTATCCATTTACATCGACGACAAATAAACGTTTTTTAGTGAATTTCGTTTTACTACATTTATTCTTGACTGTTCCTGGAGTTATTCCCCACAGTCTTTTGGTGACCCCGACGTGATTACGTCCAATATTCGTTATTTTAAAAAACATAACCTACAAGGCGTGTGGCCGCGTGTCAGCCTATGGGACTGCCAGATCCACCACCTCCAGAAACCGAAGCACCAGCGGGGCAACAAGAGGAAGCCGCGGACATGGCGGACGAAAATGAAAACGAGGGAAACGGTCATTTACCGCGGATAAATGACGACAACGATGCGACGATCGGAGCTGCACGAGCAGTCAAACTACCTAGTTTCTGGCGGGACGATCCGATCTTATGGTTTGCACAAGTAGAAGCCGCATTCGCCATATCGAATTTAACGAGCGACACGACAAAATTCAGGTATATCGTTGTGAATTTGGACCCGTCAATCCTACCCTACGTTTCAGATATAATTTCCTCACCCCCGGAACACGGAAAATACGACGCAATAAAAGCGAGGATCGTCGAATCCTTCGGAGAATCTCACGAAGCGAAGTTGGCCAAGCTATTGAGGGGCCAGGATGTCGCAGACGTAAAGCCGTCACATGTATTACAACGGTTGCGGAACCTTGCTGCGGGTCAATGCAATGACTCGGTGTTGCGCACTTTGTTTCTCGAGCACCTGCCTGACCATGTAAAGGGAATCCTATCCGTTAGCGAAGTAAACGATCTTTCTAAACTCGCATTGCAGGCTGACAAGATCATGGAGGTAACGAGAGCGAACATGCAAATCGTTGCGCCCGTCGAAACGATAGCTCAAGTACGCAGCAAAGAGGATTCGACGCTGTCAGAGCTGCGAAGGCTCCTCGAAGAGTTGTCGCGTGACGTCACCAGGTTGAAAAGCGATAACCCACGGCGCCGGGCGCGAAGCCCCACCAGGTCTCCTTCCCGAGGCCGCACGTCATCTCGAGATCGCAACAACAGGGACCTTTGCTACTTCCATGACAGGTTTGGTGATAAAGCTCGCAAGTGTCGTGAACCATGTGCGCGAGCATCGACCGCGTCGGAAAACTAATCCAGCCGACTCACTACACGGCGACAGTGAGCGGCTCACGCAAAGTTCGACTAGTGATTACCGATACAAAGACTCATACGCGCTATCTGGTCGATACAGGCGCCGATCTCTCAGTTTTGCCTAAATTCGCCGTCAAAGCAAACGTCAAACGACTGGACATTAAAGATTTAGCATTGTTCGCGGCTAACGGTTCGCGAATAAATACGTACGGTGCAGTTTTGACAAATGTTAACCTCGGTTTGCGAAGACAATTCTCGTGGATTTTTATTGTTGCTGACGTTTCACAAGCCATTCTCGGAGCTGATTTTTTGTTTCATTACAGCCTCTTAATCGATCTGCGGGGCCGCCGGCTAATCGACGGAGTTACGAAACTCTATACTGTTGGCAACCTTGTTAACACACACTCAACGAGAGTCTCCACGATCGATCCCGGTTGTCGTTATAAAACACTCCTACGAGATTTTCTGGATGTCACTATTCCCGTCAATAATCGCCACAAGCTGTCATCTCGTAGCGTCGAACACCACATTGTTACGTCCGGACCACCAGTAGCAGAGCCCGCACGACGTCTCGCCGGTGAAAGGCTGCAGTCCGCACGAAACGAATTCAACTACATGCTGGAGCACGGGATCTGCCAACCTTCGAGTAGCGCTTGGGCGAGCCCGCTTCATTTGGTGCAGAAAAAGAACGGTGATTGGAGACCGTGTGGCGACTACCGTCGGCTTAACAAGGTAACCGTACCCGACAGGTATCCGATACCACACCTCCACGATTTCGCTCACGTTCTTTCCGGATGCTCAGTATTCTCGACCTTGGACTTGGTACGAGCGTATTACCAGGTTCCTGTAGCCCTCGAAGATCGCCATAAGACAGCTGTCATCACCCCATTCGGGTTGTATGAATTCAACGTCATGACTTTCGGTTTACGAAACGCCGCTCAAACGTTTCAACGTCTCATGGACGTAGTGCTTCGCGGATTAACATTTTGTCATTGTTACATAGACGATATCATAATAGCGTCGGCTAACCAAGTTGAGCACGAGTCTCATTTACGTCAAGTACTCTCGCGATTGCGCGAATTCGGGTTGTCAATTAACACTTCGAAATGTGTTTTCGGCGCGGCCGAAGTTAAATATCTCGGTTACGCAATTTCGAATCTCGGCACTAAACCAATCGAGGACCGTGTAGCCGCGATTAAAAATTACGAAAAACCCAAGGACATTAGTTCGTTACGCCGTTTTCTCGGTACCGTGAATTTTTATCGTAGATTCCTGGGGAATGCAGCAGCCATTCAGGCACCGTTGCACGCTTTACTCGTGGGCGCGAAGAAAAAAGATAAACGCCCGGTTAAATGGACTCCCGAAGCAACCGATGCTTTCGAGAGCACGAAACGACAATTAGCGAAAGCATCGCTTCTCGCGCACCCGTTACTCGACGCACCGTTACGATTACAAACGGATGCTTCCGATACCGCGATGGGAGCAGTCTTGGAGCAGCTGCACGACGGTCATTGGGAACCTCTTGGATTCTTTTCAAGAAAGTTCAGTCCAGCTCAAACGCGATACTCTACGTATGACAGAGAATTACAAGCAATATTTAGTAGCTTAAAATTTTTTCTTCATCTTGTAGAAGGCCGACAGCTGTCGATTCGAACCGATCACAAACCGTTGATCTACGCTTTTCATCAACGGTCGGATCGAGCATCACAGAGACAGCAACGACAACTCGATTTCATAGGGCAACATACTACTGATATTCAGTACATCTCGGGCGAGGCGAACACTATCGCAGACGCTTTTTCTCGCCTCGAGACCATCGACATGCCCGTTGTCGTAAGCACCGAGGAGCTTGCCGAGCACCAGGAGTCCGACGAAGAGCTAAAAAAATCGCTCGAACCCGGATCTTCGTCATCGCTCAAGCTGCAAAAATTAAGACTGGATAATTCGGAGCAGTACGTGTATTGCGATGTTTCAGGTACCGACGTTCGTCCTTTCGTACCACTGACACTCCGGAAACGAATTTTCGACGCGACACACAACCTTTCTCACCCAAGCGGACGTGCGACCAAGAGACTCATCAGCCACCGTTTTGTTTGGCCCAGCATGAACCGAGACGTCGCTAACTGGGCGCGTACCTGTCTGGCCTGCCAAAGAAGCAAAATTCATCGACACAACAAGAACGTGCCACAGCACATTGCAATCCCAGATGCACGTTTTCGTCAGATCCACTTGGACATCGTGGGACCGTTACCACCGTCAAAAGGTTACAATTACCTGCTCACAATGATCGACCGATTTACTCGTTGGCCGGAAGTGGTACCCATAGCCGACATTTCCGCCGATACAATCGTAAAAGCTTTCTTCTCAGGTTGGATTTCGAGATTCGGCGCCCCTGCTGTCGTCACAACAGACAGAGGTGCACAATTCGAATCCCAACTTTTCAACGCATTGACGAATTGCATTGGCAGTAAACGCACGAGGACTACGGCTTACCACCCTGCATCGAACGGCATGATTGAGAGGTGGCATCGCTCGTTAAAAACTTCTATCATGTGTCACAACGTCAAAAATTGGATCGAGGTTCTACCTGTCGTTCTTTTGGGATTACGCTCCAGTTTCAAAGAAGATTTGAAGGCTTCTGCAGCAGAGTTGGTCTACGGAACGACCTTACGATTGCCTGGCGAATTTTTCATCGAAGAAGAGCCTTCTACCGATCCCAGAATTTTCGTGGAACATTTTCGAGAAGTTATGAGAAATGTCCGTTCAGCACCGTCAGCTCATCACAGCAAAACGAGAATGTTTGCGCATAAAACGCTGTATTCATGCACACACGTTTTCGTTCGAGTCGATAGCGTAAAAAAACCATTGGATCAACCTTACGATGGCCCGTTTGAGATTATCGAGCGAATTACTGATTTTGTGTTCCGGATCAATGTCAACGGGGTACCAACGACAATCAGCACAGAACGTCTCAAACCGGCATTTTTCGAAGTCACACCACAGCCAGCTGACACGAACTTGCAACAATCACCGGACATTGGTGTCCCGGCGTTGTCGCCAACGCAGCAGCAACCGCAGCCAAAGACGTATTCTAAAAAAAAACATCTTCGTTTCGTCACTTAACCGCGATGGGTAAGTCACTCGGAGGGGAGTACTGTAGCGGCACTGCAGGTACCACAGTGTCCTGCTTACCGACCGAGCTCTCGGACTCTCGGGCTCATGGAGTTGTCTCCCTACACGAACCTCATTCCCCACGGCCGTGGCGTTAGCCTCGACCGCTGGAATTTCGAACAGAGATGAGACTTCCGTTCTGGTGTTTTTGGAAGACACGCACAGTTTCTGTTGGATCAAATTTATCCATTTACATCGACGACAAATAAACGTTTTTTAGTGAATTTCGTTTTACTACATTTATTCTTGACTGTTCCTGGAGTTATTCCCCACACAATGGTCATTACCGACACCCCCTCCCGGGCATTCGAGAAAGCGGCCGTAGACATAGTCGGTCCGCTACCCGAATCCCCAAGGGGAAACAAATATATACTCACCTTTCAAGACGCTCTGACAAAATATAGCGCTGCTATGGCAATAGAAAATCAAGAAGCCAATACAGTCGCTAGAGCGCTTGTCACGGAAGTGATATGCCGTTTCGGAATGCCGGAAATCATCCTGTCCGACCAAGGAACGAATTTCTTGAGCAAAACGTTCAAAGAAATGTGCAAATTGCTGAAAATAAAGAAAATACAAACCACAGCATATCATCCCGAGAGTAACGGCGCGTTAGAACGATCGCACCGCACTCTCGCCGAATATTTGCGACATTTCATAGACGATGAACAATGCGATTGGGACAAGTGGCTCCCATACGCAATGTTCACGTACAACACGACTCCGCACACGGCAACTAAATTGTCGCCTCACGAACTCGTGTTCGGACAGACAGCGACACTACCGACTGCGGTCAAGCAAGAGCCGCGAACCCGCTACTCGTTCGACGATTACGCCGATGAGCTGCGAGAGCGACTGAGAGCGTCGTGGAGCATCGCCCGCAGCAACCTAATAAGTGCGAAAGAGACAGCAAAGCACACATATGATAAAGGAGCGAGAGAGACCGAGTACCGCGTCGGCGACTCCGTGTTGCTACACGACGAAACCGTGCGCCGCGGCCGGTCTGCCAAACTCACCCCCAAATGGGTAGGCCCATATGAAATAATAGAGAAACGAACCCCGGTCACCTACGTGATAAAACGGGGGCGAAAAGACCTCGTGGTCCACACAAACCGACTCAAACCGGTCGTGGATCACTAAAAAAAAAAAAAAAAACGCACACACATGCGCGGGTATATGCACCTGTATAAGGATGCATGTACTCGCGTAAGAATACATATATATATATACTGCGGCAGAAGGAAAGGAATTTTTTTATATATATATATATATGTGTGTGTTCTATATGCATATACGTATATACATGTGTGTGTGTGTATATATATATGTGTGTGAGACGCACACACCCACACACAGGCATCACCTCGCGCACCGACACTCCAGTCGAGCGTCGAGCAAAAAAAAAAAAAAAAAAAAAAAAAAAAAAAAAAAAAAAACGCTCTCGTGCACCGACGCCAAGTCGAACACGAGCCGCGCGATAAAGATTAAAAAATGTCGCTCGCGCGTCGGCCCCAGGCCACCCGCCGCGAGCGAAGAAAAAGAAAGAAGAAGAAAGAAGAGGAAGAAGAAGAAGAAGAAGAAGGATACAAAAAAAAAACCTGAAATACATAAAAAAATCTGAGATACATAAAAACCCTGAAAAAACATAAAAACCCTGAAAACATAAAAATTTGCTGAAAACATTTAAAAAAAAAAGGGGGGGGGGAAAGGAAAAAGAAAAAAAAATTTTTTTTTTTACGCAAAAATAAAAGAAATTCGCGTTTATTCGACCTGACCCCACTGGGGCCAGATCGCTTAAAAATTCAATCGAAATTTTACAATTTTAAAAAAAAGACGAGCGATGTCAAGGTCGCCGTCCCAAAAGGCGTTGGCAGCCTCGCGCGCCTCGCGACGACGCGCCCGGACGCTGCGCCGCCGACGCACCTCCCACCGAAGTGCGCCGACGGGCCAGGAGGGAAGGGGGTCCTCCCAATCAAAAACGTAGTCCCACTCCTCCGGGGTCAGCTCGGAGGGCGACCTCAGGTCGAAGGGCTGAAACAGATAAAACAAAACAAAACAAATGTTAAAAAATTAATTATTCAAAAAAAAAAAAAAAAAAAAAATTTTACCACGTTGAATCGAAAAGCAGCCGCGTACTCACCTCGTACATCCATGAGATGTCCATCGACGCCGGAAAAATCACGCAACGCGACTTCGCTGCACGGAAATACATTTTTTTCGAAGTGATTTTTTTCGAAGAAGATTTTTCGAAGTGATGTGAACGATTCGAAAGTCGTTTGATTAATGAGCTGCGAGCTCTCGATCCACCGTCGCAAAGCGCAAGAATTTCTCAAAAGTCGGAGAACTCACCCAAAAAACCCTTGGTCAGCAGTCCCACGGTAACTTGGTTTTTTCCGTTGCAGGCTAATCGCGCTGTCTCTCGCTCGAGGACACAGCGAAGCTGCGATGCCAAATTACGTGAAAACCAAGTTTACCGGCAACCCTGGCATCTTCTACGAGGAAATCGGAAGCCTCACCGTAACCGAAACCACGTGGAGACTAGCTGTCTCCCTGAATGTGGCCCCCCTCGCGCACCGCGCCGAGTCGATGCAGCGATACGTGGACACCTTGCTTGGCTCGTGCCGAGACGAGATAAAAACTGATGAGTTTTGCACCACGGTAAAAGACGCGTTAACACCGATAATGCAAAAAATCACGGACGGCATCGAAACATACCGTGATTTATTGGGACCTCACCCCGTCCGAAACCGTAGGGGGTTGATCAATGGACTTGGGACCGTGGTCAAGGTCATCACTGGCAACATGGATGCCAATGATGCTGCGGTAATAAATAATCAGATCATCGCGGCCAGAGCCGATCGACAAGCCCTCAAGGTCGCTGTTAATGAACAATTACAGGTAGTGGAAAGTGCGATGGATATATTTAATTCCACCGCACGAACCATCGAGCAAAACGAATTCAAATTAAGAGATCTCGTTTCTCTCATGAGTAAGCGGATCTCCAACGAATGGAGTCGGGCTACGAGACGACAGCGGCTCGACGAAAATCTTATGACCTTGAGCGTGCTCGTGGAATCTCTCCTCGACGACGTCAAGGAGCTCAACCGATTAATTACAGGAATCGAGCAAGGTAAAATCGACGTCGCGATTTTACCACCGAGGAAGCTCGTACGGTATCTTACCGACGCGCTCCCCCACCTACCGGTAGGTTGCTCGTTTCCCGCAAAACTGGAAAGAGGAAAAATGAGCGATCTTTTGTACCATGCGGACATCATGGCTTACTACCGCAACGGCACGGTAGTAGTAGTTATCGACATCCCGCTCCTCAATCAACGCCGATACAACGTTAGTAAAACCTATCCCCTCCCATTTCGGTCAACCGAGAATACGTTCGTGTACATCGACACAACCGAAGATTTCGTAGTCGTGGACAAAGCAAATAGAAATTATATACACATGACAAAGACAGATATCGCGAAATGTAAAATTACAGATGCATTGTACGTTTGTCCCAGCTCACAACCGACATTGCCGTTAACCGACGACGCACCGTGCGAAGTGCGTACGTACGCGAAACTCGACACCGATAGCGGGTTAAAATGCGAAAAACGGGCGATTAGCTTAACGCAAACAGTGATGATAACTATGGAAAAACCCGGTAAATGGTTATATATAGCACCCGAAATCGAACCAATTGACATTAAATGCGACAACGAAATCAATCACCACGAATCACTATCGGGTATAGGGGTATTGGCTTTGGTAGGGGTATGCATAGTAACTGCCCAAGGTTTCAGCGTCCGGACAGGAAGACGAATCACGCAGGCGGTCAACGAGGACTACCTACCGCCTGGAAATCTCTCCCTGACAGACATCGAAAGGACCGTGCCTGCAGCCAGTGAAAGCGAACACCCAATCACCTTGAAAAATGTATTCCGCAACCCTTCCGAACTACGAAATCTCGGAGAAAAAATCCGAGATATTAAAAGAAAAATCGACGAAAAGTTCGATCACCACGTACGATATTCCCTCGCGATCGGGACGTACGTGACCATATTTACCGCAACGGCAGTACTGGTCAGTTACGTTGCGTATAAAATAAAACGTAAGCGTTTCGCGTCAACGAACGCGCAGCCGTCGCCTTCCGCTACGGTTGCTATCAATCTGGAAGCCATCGCCCCGAGCGAAGGCCGAAGCGCGCATGTAGATGACGAGAAAGAACTCGAAACCGCGCGACAGCTGGGCCAGTACTTCCGATGCGTCCGGCCAAAGAAACCAAGGCCTACAATTTTGAAATAATTTCAATGTAATCATGTAGTAAAAATTCACTGTGTAAATTTTTACTTTTCAGGGGGGAGGGATGTTGTGCCCCGAAAATTCAAAATTGTTAAACTAAATTAATTATAACCTATCGTCATAATTAATCATACTTTACTTGGGAAATATCATTGGGAAATATTATTGGGAAATATTATTGGGAAATATTATTTTGAAATATTATTTCGAACGGAATTCCTCGCGAACTTATTTCAACACTTCGGAATTCCGCGCAAAATCATTTCGACACTTTCTTTCGTCAGAAAGCTGACGTTAAATCGCGCAATGACCCGAAGGTCATTGCACCAATCTAACCACGCAATTTCGAGTGCACACGGGCCGCGAGTGACCATCAAAATTGCATTTTCGAAGTGCACACGCGCCGCGAGTGACCTTTAAAATTGCTGACATAGAATCACGCGATCGTTGAACGACGAACGCGACGATCGATCCGAAGCATCGATTGTCAGTCTGAACTGAAACACCAAATCGAAAAGATCTCCTCCAAAAGACTCTCGTGACGCGATCCGCTGGACTTGTATTTCTTACATGTATCACGACTCGCGACACGACGTGAGGAGATAACCCGACGCGCGCCGACTAGTAGATAACTCGCACCACGCGACGGGCGAATACGATTCCCTAAGATAAAATTATTATTAACGTGACATCGCTACACCTGTAAAGCGATATCACGAGCTTGTACAATCAAAAGAACAGTTCATTCTCACCATCGTAAAATAAATTCAAAACCCATTGTTAATTTATTGAGTTAAACTCTTAATTCGGTAAACGATCCCTACAAAAACATATATCCCCTCCGACCCGCATCCTTTCTGAGACGCGTGTTAATTTCGGGGACATAACATTATTTATTTTCTTGTAGATAATTAATTCCAGAGTGAGGTGAATTGCTAAGGCCTCCGCTGAAAAGATCGAAGCAAGGCGGGAGATGCGGCATTTGAAGGAGAGAGCAAGGGTGGGGCAATGAATTGCTAAGCCAACGTGATTTCCCTCTTCCATTTTGGACCCATCTGTGAAAAAAATTGTGGAATTGTCGAAGTGTTGGCTAAAGTCGGTGAGAAATTGTGCGTTGGGATTTGCAGCGGCTTGTATAAGTTTCCCGGAGGTAATGTCGATGGAGGCGTCCGGAAAGTGCGCCGTAGGAGTAATTAAAAATTGCGGGGGAAAAGGAAATGATTCAATGTGTTGCCGGTATTGTGATAGATTAAGGTAAGCTCGGATGAAAGGAAGGTCAAGAAATTCAGAATACCGGTTAGTAGAGCCTAGAGTGCGTATGAGGTCTGGCACGGAACTGAGTAAAGGGTGCCAAGTAGTTGAAAAAATTTTAAGAAAGTATTTCCCTGCGAGGAATTGTAATCTAAATTTAAGGATGGGTTCTTTGGCTTCGGCCATGACAATATTATTAGGGGTCGAGTTTCTGAGACCGAGAGCCAACCTCAGAGCCTGCCGTTGAATAATTTCAGTTTTATTGAAGAGATCTGAATGTTGAATGGGTAATACCGTTGCACCATATTCAATTGAACTGCGAATCAGGGCTCTATAAATGGTGACGAGGGTGGAGGGGTCTGCACCCCACCAGGTTGAACGGAGACATTTGATAATGCTTAGAAGGTTTTTACATTTAGAATTTAAGTTTTTGATATGCGGTTTCCAAGAAAGACGGTAGTCTAGAGTTAGCCCGAGAAATTTGGCCTCGGAACAGGTTGGGATAGGGGATGAGTTTATTGAAACGGTGTATTGCGAAGGGTCGAAGCGCTTGCGCGAAAAAATTACAAATTTTGATTTGGATGGTTCTATTGATAGGCTCTTATGTTCTAAAAATTGAGAAATTCTGTGAAGGCTATTTTGAATCGATTGGGTACACGTTTCCAAATTTCCGGATCTACAAAATAGAGCGATGTCATCCGCAAATTGAATGACGGCACAGTTGGGGTGAAGGTATTCTTCGAGTTTATTTGTATAAATGATGTAGAGAAGAGGACTTAGAATGCAGCCCTGAGGGACGCCTTTAGTTGAGTTAAACGGTCCAAGGATTTCTCCAGCGATGTTAAAGAAAATTGAACGAGAGGAAACAAGATTGTGGACGAATTTGCAAATAGGCCATGGGAAACCCATGTCTCTGAGATCGTGCGTGAGAATGCCAGCATCTACATTGTCAAATGCACCCGCAACATCTAAAAAGGCACATGGCGTAAATTGATTTTTCGCAAATCCAGTATAAATTTCCGAGGTAAGAATGGCTAAATTATCGGCACACGATCTAGACTTACGAAAGCCGAACTGAGATGCTGCAAGTTTCGAGTTAGATTCGAGCCACTGGATCATGCGAGAATGCAGAAGCCTTTCCATCAGTTTAAGAAAACATGAAGCCAGAGAGATGGGACGAAATTTGCCAGGCACGGATTTTGGAATAAAAAAAACCAAAAATTCGTTCCACGTTTGAGGGAAGAGACCCTCTTTGAAGAGGTCATTAAAGATTTCTAATGTGAGTGTTTTGACGGATTCTGGAAGCTTAGAGATTATCTGAAAGTCTATCTTGTCGAGGCCCGGGGCTCCTTTAATTTTACTAGCGTGAACAGCTGAATGAAATTCCCAAGGTGAAAACGGAGCGCTAAGCGCTGCGTTGGCTGAGAAATAGGTTGGAAAGTTTGAGGGGGAGTTCGAGGAGGAGCAGATAGTGGGAATAAGCTTCTTCATTTTATCTATCGTTTCCGAGTTGTTGGAATAAACGGTTGGGTTAGCCAGATTTCTATTTTTAAATCGTTTAATTTTGGACCACACGAAATGAGGAGAAGAGTGAAAATCAATGGATTCGGTAAAATTTTTCCAAGAGTCTTTTTTAGCTTTCCGAAATACTTTTTTGGCCATTGCCTCAGATTTTTTTTAATTGTTGAAGTTGTCGATATTTGCGAGGTTTCTATAGGCAACCCAAGCAATTTTACGTGCTTCGTTTGCCGTTGTGCAATCGTTATTCCACCAAACTGCGGGACGTGATTTAAAGGATTTAGGACGCGGGTTGTGGTTAGATTGAAGGTTAGAGATAGACTTAGAAAGTTTGGGGCATGCACTTATAATGGCTTCGTGGATGGCCTCCACTATGTTATTATATTGTATCAAAGGGGAAGGGTTAGCTAGGGAAGTCACACGAGATTCGAGGGAGGATTTGAAAGAAGGCCAATCAATTTTATTAGTAGGGTAGCGGACTGATGAGTACGGAAGAGTAGAGAAAGCGATTCCTAGAGAGAGCGAGATTAGGAAATGATCGCTACAGAGTGAATCTTTTTGAGTTTCCCAAGAACAGAAGGGCAGTAGATGAGATGAGATAAGAGTGAGGTCTATGGCGGAAATATTACTGTTTGGAGGAGATAGTAGGGTTAGAGAGCCGTCGTTGAGTAAGGAAAAATTATAGTTAACTAAAGCATCTGATAAGCTGTTGCCCGAAGAGCAATTATTTGTGCAGCCCCAGGATGGATGGTGGCTATTGAAATCCCCCCCAATAATCACATTACTTACTGTTGAAATGGAGTCGAACAAATGCTGCCAGTCAGTTTTGGAGACAGTTTCAGCAGGTGGCTTGTACAAAGCGACCAAAAGCAGGGGACCAAACTGTGATTCGATAGAAATGGAGAGGGTTTCAATAAAGTTTGGGGTATGATAGGTAGTATTGAACATGGTAAACGGAATATCTTTTTTAAGGTAAATAGCGAGGCCGCCGCCCCTGCCAAAAACCCTATTTTTTACGATAGCGTTAAAGCCATCCAGTGCCGGAACCGATCTATCAGAAGGAGAGAGCCAAGTTTCGCAGAGAATTATGACCTCGTAAGGTTCTGCAATTCTTGCCAGTAAGCCGATTTTATTCCTTAAGCTGCGGCAATTCCATTGAAGAATTTTTAGTTGCCTACGCGCGGCCATTTTGGGTGTGTGAAAGAGCGAATACAAGCGAATTTAAGCAATCAAAGACGGGAGAGAGTTTATCTAAGAGACCTAGGGCGGCGAGTGCTGGAGAGAGTTGTTGAGTTATAAGCTGAATGAGCGATGGAATCAAACTCTCGGGCGTTACAGCGAAGTAGACGCATACGTAAAATTAAGAGTAATTAGATCATGTGTTCTACCATCGCTGGACTACGGCACTGGCTGCCTACTACCACTGTACAATAAAACGTCCCTACGCAAAATGGAGATTTGTTACAAAAAAGCATTAAAACAAGCTGCCGGCCTACCGGTATCTTTCCCAACTGCCGACCTGTGGATGACGACGGGTGAAAAACCCTTTCTCGACAGACTGTGCCGAATACACCAAGACGGTCTCGATAAGCTACGAAATCACACCTGCCCTTATTTACGGGGACTTACGGCAGAAGATCGAAGGCCATATGACAATGCATCTGCAAAACCCAACATACTCTGCCCGATCCAACTTCCCCTCCCATAAACCATTCATATATATATATATAAATACCCCACGCACAGTACCCCACCATTAGAATTAAGTAACAAAAAGATGTTGAAAAACAAAACGAAAATGTAGCCGAAAAGCAAAAAGAAAATCAATATAACTATATAAAAACGAACCACTTCTATCCCATAAATGTATAGAGACCCCAGGGGCAATGATCTCAAAATATGTAAATACAGTCTAATTGAAACAATAAATACACAATTGAAAAAAAAAAAAAAAATCAAACTCAAAACCTGTGACGGGTTTGCGTCCGTCGGGGAGGGGAAGAAAGAGTTCGTGGGTGAGGAGAGGGACGGGGAAACCGGTGCAGAGGGTGATGTGTTTAGGGCGAAGCCATTTAGTGTACCCGAAGAGTAAGGGGAATGGCCATGAGGGGCCAAGAGAAGATTCGCATGCTCTCTACGAGTAGCGAGAGTCGAAGCCGAGGCAGCGTATGCAGCACGGGCCGGAGGAAATTTGTGCGATTGAGATCGACCATTAGGGAAGCGAGAGGTTATTGGTCTGGAGTCCGAGAGAGTGGGGTTTGGCGACAAAAGAGGGGTTGATGTTTGAGGCGGAGTACGTGTGCTGATGGCTTGGCTGTAGGAGCGGGGTCCAGGCAGCTGAAAAGGCGAGTTATGTGATGAGACGTCCGAGCGAGGAAGGGCGGGAAAGTGTGTTTCCGTACGAGAAGGAGCTTGCGACATTGCGGTACGATTGGTTGAAGAAGAAGGGACCGACAAAAGACGTCTAGCTTCGAGAAGAGAGATATTGCGTTCAGCGGCGATTGCTCGAATAGCCTTTTCGTGGTGAAAAGCAGGACATTTTTTGTCGGTGGGAAGGTGGGAACCACCGCAATTAGCGCAGCAGGGAGCACTATCCTGGCAAACGCAGATTTCTCCTTCCGGATGTTTTATTTGGCCACAACGGATACATTTTGGTCTGCTCTTGCACTGGATAGCGACGTGGTTGAAGATGAAACATGAGAAGCAAATTTTAACGGGGGCTTCCCAGGGGTTAACAGGGTGGCGAGCTCTGAAGAGGGAGATGAAATCGGGACGGGCTCTGCCCTCAAATTTTATGTAAAGCGTTTGGGTGGGGACAAGTTTCGTCTGAGATTCGACGGAGGTTTTTCGATTTTGACGTCTGACTTCCAGAATGCGAACAGGAGAGTCGACGTGGAGAAGAAATTCTTCGGCAGAAATGTCGACTGGCACACCTCTGATAAGGCCTTCGCAAGAAATGAACGACTCCGGGATGAACGCGATCAGATTGTTTTGAACCAAGGTCGGCAAAGAAAGAGATTGGTTGGCTGCGGCGGCGGAGCTGAACCTGACTGTATTCTGGCACTTGCCGGAATTAAAAACATCAATGATTTGGTTGCCTGAAAAATGTTTGAAAAGAAGTTTTCCTGTGTGGGTGGCGTTGAGCCTAGGGGAATCTCTCTTTACCTCAGTTGGACGAATAAGGACCATGAAAGGGCCTACGCTGTCCGAGGTATACTTATTTTTACGCAGTTTGTCTGGGAGTGTCTTCGAAGATGCATCCGCTGCTCCTGAAATTGAATTCTGCGCAGATCTTGGCTGCGACTGCGTCTCAATGAGTTTCGATTTCTCATCTTCGCTGGGGGTACGGTGTCCTCTCCATGACTCTCCATGATGTCCAGTGGACGTTTACCCGGAAAAGTTTCGTTCCGCAGATCCTCTTCGTGATTTTCAAATTCCAGTGAATGGCTAAAATCTCCTAGCTGCATTTTATCCGCACGATCATCTGGGTCGCCTCCACCGTCCCCAGGACAGTCCCCGTCGCCTCCTAGGGTGTGCGAGGCCATGCCTCGCCCACCAAAAAGAAACCGAGAAGGGACAGAAATGGGTTAGGAAGGGACAAAAGTGAGGTTATGAAATGAAAAAGAATAAATAAAAAGAATACTAAGCTTCGGATCACCAAAGCGTCAGTACACCTCTGTGCTTCGGGCAAAATAAAAGAAAGAAACTCCGATAGTACAAAATTAACGCATATAAACTGAAAAAAATACGATTAAGTGCAGCGAAAAACGATCGGTCGGTGTGTCTGCCAACGTGGTCAATTCGCAACCAGGGGGGCAAAACTCCAATGGTGCCAGCGAGGTTCGAGTTACGCCGGAGCCGACTAGGCGATGGCGCTGCTGGGCATACTCTGTCGCACTCGCACTGTGTTGCTGTTTCAGTCGCACTCATTTGTTACCGCGACCCGCCCGACAACCGCTGTTTTCGCC
This sequence comes from Diplazon laetatorius, assembly GCA_963662125.1. NCBI lineage: Eukaryota > Metazoa > Arthropoda > Insecta > Hymenoptera > Ichneumonidae > Diplazon > Diplazon laetatorius. The sequence continues at coordinate 3,476,138 of OY759161.1, forward strand.
GTGTTTTCATCCATTTTACTGGTGTTTCGTTTGGTTATACAAGTATTTATTATTTGTTATTTTGCAAATTTCTAACACCCATAAGTTTTGAACGAATACGGGACCTAAAGTTTTCATCTATTGTGTCTAGAAAATAAATTATTTTATAGGAATACATAATTAATGTAAGTTCCGTTAATATTTTCGACGATAACATTGAACTAGGTTATGTGACGCCACCGATATCACATTTGTCAATCATACAAATGTGATATCGGCTTTTGTTTTATTGCAATATTCATCAATTTGTGTCACTGAAACAGAAAAGTTATTGTGTTCAATTTCATTCTCAATGATAAATATTAATTGTGTGTTATAAGTATTACATGTATATTGACTATTCACCGAAAATGAAAAGTTTTCATCGTGTATGTATATATATATATGTGTGTGTAATTGAATATAATAATTATCTATGTAATAAATACATGAATATTGTTTTATTTCCAAAATAAATCAAGTACCCCGTAACATGTCATATTTTATTCTATGCTGAATATTATTACATTTCCAATGAGCCATATACTTATACCATCGAGCTTGATTCGTGACGTCACTGGGCGCTAGTGTGAGACAGAGAGAGATAGAAATAGTGTGCGAATGAGACAGAGTATGCCCAGCAGCGCCATCGCCTAGTCGGCTCCGGCGTAACTCGAACCTCGCTGGCACCATTGGAGTTTTGCCCCCCTGTTCGCAACTCGGTCACGGAGTGGCCGAGTCGGTGGTAGGTTAGGGGAATTTTAGGGGAAAACGAGATTGGTCTAGGGGGCGTCGAGTCGGACGGTCTGGCAACACTGCTTGCAACACGTTGCGTCGATTGTCAGCTGTCTGACAGTCTGACGTCGTGTTGATCGAAATAGAGACAAATCACTGCGGCGGCGTGAAACCGATAGTCGTGAGAAATTATTTATCGCTATCGTCGTATCGTTAATTTTTCGTTGATTTTTCGTTTGATTTCGTTGACAGAAGCAATTTTTGTTTTTTTTTTTTCTCATAAACGAGACGAACGAACCTAGCCTACGCAGTATGGTCAGTTCTCGAGGGCGAAAATATTCGCGCAGTTGATTTTCATTAGAGATCCTTTGTGTTAATCCTTTTGCATGTGAGTAGTGAGTTTGGTATTTGTGCGATTACGTTGTTCATCGTGTCATCGCTCATTTTGCACGTTCAATCGATCAATTACGTGGTTGTTTGTTTTGTCAAATCGATGTGACAACTTTTAATTCAATTGTTCGTGGAAATTCTGCGGACAAAGCCATCATAACCTCTAAAAAAATAATTTGTGATTTTTTTTGGTGTTGTTTCAATTTAGTTATTGAGTTTGATTAGCATGCTCAGGTTGTTATTTCATGCACTGCACGATAATGGATTTTTTTCTACGAAATATGGTTTTTTGTTGTTTGTTTTCCATCGAGAATAAATTGTATAAACGAAATAAACACGTCCCTGATTTTAATGGGATCGAACTAATTGATAGTTTGTGATTCTGACGCAGAAAATGTCTTGGTTCTTCGGTCGGAAGAAGCAACAGCGGGAATCGCCACCGGACACGCCGGAAGAAGCTGCGCCCAACCAACAGGACGGATACGTCATCGTCGAGCAAGAGGAGAATTCTTCCGGGACGTCCGATCGGAACGGCGGCCTATATCCTAACCTCCCCAATTCGGCGGCTGGTCTTCCGCCCTTCGGTCAGACAAATCAACAGCTTCAACTTTCGGCCGGAGATTCGCAGAATTATCTGTTTGGAATTCCGTTCAAATTGAGCAAAATCTTCGACAACGACTTTGAAATCGACAGGCTCAGAAACGACGAAATAATGTCGTTCATCTTGAACGTACAGAACGAGGATTACGATTACGACTTCAGTTTGGAAAGGAGCGTCATTAATGAAATGGAAAGCGGCGCGGAATGATTCCTTTTTTTTTTATTTGATATCGTTGTTCGCAATGACGAAACTAAAGACTGTGATGCTGCCGCGTGAGACGACTGAATCTGCGACATACTATTCGCTATCGAGCTCTCGCAGCGTCGAAACAGTTATGAGAGCATCGGCGATCGAGTCGTAAAAATATCTGCTCACCATTTTTTTTTCCTCTTTTACGCGAAGATTAAAATAAAATCGCACCGTGGCAAAAATGCCGAATACTAAGTCCTTTTTGCCATGAGTAATCCAGTGAAAAAACATGTGAAAGGCTCCACTACGTTGTCATAAATGTAACACTAAATACTTTTTTTTTTTCTCATTTTGTAATATCAATTATTTTCTTTTTAAGCACGTGTACATGAAAAACTGCACATTAGAGTATAAAACAAGTCGAATGTAAGGGAATTGTTTGCATTGTCGTTGATGATGCAAGTATTAGCACGATTATGCTGCTGAGATGAGAAAAAGGAAAATATGAAAGATAGATGAATCTTTTGAGGGAAGGCAAAATATTTACAAGTCCAGAGGGTGATAACGTATCATTTTAGTAACAACAATATGCCGAAGGCTCGTTCGTTCATTTTGAACTCAATATTTTTAATTCGAACGCTTCTCAATTTTATCTTGCATATTATTGTTCCAATTATCTTCCGTTGTCTCTCGTGCGATTTCAATGATTTTGCGTCCCCTCGAAATCACGCCTGATATACTCTCTGGTATTCAGCGAGCGTAGAAGCTCCACGATACTTTATTTTTGTAATAGAAACTCTTAAACGCTTGAAAGCTCCTAGAATTTAACGAATTTCACCCTGTGCAACAATTTCGATCGAATAACAGAAAAAAAATTGTTAGAAAAACTGTAAAAACAAAAATATATTTACAAAAAAAAAAAAAAAAGATTTGAGAAATTTCGCAGAATGATTCGTTCCACAAGGTGGAGATTGTCGAAAGCACTGTCTACGTCTTCTTTTTTGCCATAAGTACAAGTTTAGATGTTAAAATTACAAAGTCTCATACATTTGTGGCTGAATAAAGTATCATTGAGTAATAAATACGAATTATCCCTCATTATTTCTCGTTCCTATGTGCATTATACACAATACATGATATACAGTGTGACAAGAGCGACGATTGTGGAAAAAGGCAACCAAGTCTTGACGAAGCTCCACAAGCTGCAAAAGAAAGTTCATTAGCATCGCTCGTTATTGCTTTGTTAAAAACAATTTCATCGTATGTATGTACCTGACGTATTTGCCAAATAAAAGCATGAAAAACGCCAATTTGACCATATTCCACGATACCGAGTTGTCGTAATTCATAAAATTGAGAGCGGTCGCTACGTGCGAGTGACAATTGTCGCAACACAAGTTGTGCTGAAACAAAAAGACAAAAAAAAAATCAGTAAGAACGTAAAAACAGACGACGAGCCAATCATTTTGTCGCAGGTTTACCATTCTGGTTTTGTAAATTTCACTGGCTTCGGACACGGCCGCGTCCCATCCGACCGAACCGCCTTTAGCTCGATTGTGATCGAGTTGCCAGTACTTTGTTGGCTGGCCAAACGCCATTTTGTCCTCGGAAACGTGATAAGGGCCGGCGAAGTCTCTGATTATTCCCGTCGAGGTGGCTATGCCCATGTGTCCGATGAAAGGGAAAAAATACCTGCAAAACTCTTTTGTACTAACAATCTGTACATGACGATGAATCATGAGCTGTGAAAAAATGTTCTCAACTACTCTGTTTTTTGCAAAGTAAATAAAAATTAACCTAAAAAAACATTTGGTCCCACGAGAGGTTATGTATCGAACCTACGTGAGCAAAGGTATCGGAGTCCATACTATGCAGAATGGAAATCTTTGTCTCTTCGAATCAATCGTCAGATCCATGATAAACGATGAATCGTTGGATCCACTGTTACGCGGTGATCGAGTCAAATAATCACTTTCCTTCATCGCAGCGATTTATCTTATCGTGTGACCAGACGAGACGAATAACAGACGACGCTCGAATGTCAAATGTGACGATTATTGGTCCACGCTCATTGGCTAGACTGATTTCGTACTTTGATCAAATTCGTCGATCGAAGGAATAATATTAATTAATTATTGGAAACATAAATTTGAAAGTTAATTATTTACCGAGCAATCTTGATCTTTCATTTTCAAATGCGATTCAATAAAATCGTCGGCTCTGATTGGTCGAAATTTGGCAAAAATGGTGAACGGCGATGATAAAGTATCAAATGCACAACTTAGATCCATATCGTTGCAATGAGTGAGAGAGATAACGCTATGGGCGGTCGCTGCGGAGCGAGAGAGATAGGGCGAGAAACTCTTCGCATCGTCTTGAATGGCTACCGTGGCTTCCTAGCGACAGCGGATCCTGGTAGATGGCGCTCAAAACCAAATCGGGGAAGAGGTCAAAACACAAACTGTATGAGCTAACGATTTTTACAATTTACGCTATGATCGAAGTATTTAATTTTGATCTTTGAAAGAAGCTTGGGCGATGGCAATGCTTTATTTTTTTTTTCAAATTGCTACATTGTTAAAATTTTATATTCTATAGGAGATCTGATGAGTCAGAAAGAATCATACACTACCGATGTCATTGAAACTCACGAATTGATTATCAAAATTTATATATATAGCAATCGAATGCACATTGTCTATAACTACATGTGTGAATAGTAACGATGTACGGTGCTTTTATGCGATATTGGCCGCCATATTGTATTGTAAACTATTATTTACTATACATTTATGAACAAAATTGATTATACAGATATATAAGATGAGGACAAGAATAATTGATAGACAATATATTAAACAGTTTCAGGAGCTTTTTACGACCGATAAAATAATTGACATAATTTATTTTAATTGATTTTTGATCGTGTGGCATGTGTTTATGTGAGCTGGGAACATGAGATCGATTCGACAAAGTAAATCGAATTTATTTTGATTTTCGAAACGTAGTCGTGGGTAGTCCGAGGTAAACAGATAGCATACGGTTCGTTCGACGCGAATGATGCCGTATAAATGTGCCTTAAAGCGTAACAGGGGGTATACGTAACACACGGACAGCTGAGAGTTAACAAAATTATAACGGCACAGAGGCCCTCGGGGGGTTTCTCGAACGACAGTAGGTGCGTTTTTGTCGCTGCTCGAGTATGCAACGAGTTCTCTACGGTAAGTGTACGTTTATTATTAACAAAAGAATAATGCATAGCTTAATTAATAAAATTCCGACTGTCATTTTGTAATATTACCGCTGTTATTAATTTATAATTGTATAATAAATGTATCTTCAGTGTGAACTAACGATATTATGAAAAAAAACTTATTATAATAAAAATTCGAAACTTAACATTTTTTTACTCAATTTACTGTCGGTATTTTATTTTTTATATTTTTTTTTGTGGCATCGAAATATCTGTTTCTGTGGTTCACACGATAGATGATGATTCTAAGAATTTGTTGTGAAAATTTCAAAGCGATCTGAACCTTCGTTCAAAAGTTAGAACTTTCACAAGGTTCAAATAAGTGAATCGTGAAAAAATTGTTAGAATGTTAAAGCTGTAACTTTAGCGAATAACTAAAAAATGAAAAAACAGGAAACTCTGCCCCCAAATCGGTTTCGATCTTGTGATATATATATAAAAAAGACCAAATTGTCACACAAGCAGAGATCATCTTTGCGGCTTGTGGATTTTTCATCGTCACAAATTGCGACATCGTGAGAAACGAGGATATCTGCGGTCCCCACAATGGCCGACGTTTGTACTTGGAACTCGGCGAGCGTGGTGTGCTTTACGCGAAAAATTTATCCCTCGTCGATAATTCGTCGGGGCAACGGCAGTCATCCAGAGCTTACGTGACGAATAGTTCGCACGATCAATGCAGCCTGGAACTCGTGACATGTCCGTCCTGCGTCATTACCGTCACGTTCAAGACTCTCGCCTTGTCCCATCATTGCAACGATGGCGGAATGATGATGGACAGCCCGTGCAGGTAAAATCATGAGAACAGGAAAAAAACGAAGATAAAAAAAAATAAAAGCAGTTCGCAAAGGCAAAAAAAAATCTGAATGAAAAAAAAAAAAAAAACGACACGACATTTATCAATATACTTTTTGTATTTTTCAAAGAAAAAAAAAACTCTTTTCAGAAAAAAAAATCCTAAAAATCGATAAAAATCCTTTTTTTGGCCTTGCAACTGCGGATAACCCCTTAAGAGTTGTTTTTTTTATTTTCATTATCCAACTGCCTTTTTTTTGTGTCCTCGACTTTCCTAATAGGTCCAAATAAAAACTCACTCTGTATTTTACTGTTTTCAAAACAAAAAAAAAAAACCAATGTCGACAGATGTGACTACGTATGGATGTCCGAGCCACCCTACGAAGACGTCTCAGGCACTCCTTACTGCGGGATCTACTCGCCCATCACCTATCGTTCAAGCACCAGAACCCTTTCGATAGTTCTGCTCTACAGTCAATCCCATCGGCACGCTTTCACCCTCGAATACACCGCCGAAAGCAAGTTTACTAAAAAAACAAAAAAAAAAAAAAAAACCGAACGAAAAGCTCTTACATCACGTGTCCCAATTGTTTTCCAAAAAAAATTGAGTGTAGCTAAATTACGTCCAGTTGAATACCTTCCCAACCATTTCCTTTGTCATTCATTGTTTCTTTTGTTTTGTTGAAAATTGTCGTATACGGTTCAAAACAGGAAATCGGTTGCATCTGAATGGCGCCGACAATTTGGCAACCGGTGCCAATGGGATCAACAACACTGGTGGTGGAATTTTGACATCCCCATTTTTTCCAACTCGTTATCCACGAGATTTGGGAATGGAGTACATAATCACGTGTCCGGCCGAGACGACTTCCTGTCGGGTTCGGGTGCTATTCAGTGACTTTCAATTGGCCACCGTGTCGATTATCGAGGTACCAAAAAATTCTTCCTTCCCCACAAATAGACAAAATAAATTTAAAAACATTTTATTTTATTTATTTTATTTATTTTATTTATTTTATTTATTTTATTTATTTTATTTATTTTATTTATTTTATTTATTTTATTTATTTTATTTATTTTATTTATTTTATTTATTTTATTTATTTTATTTATTTTGTTTTTCTTTCCATACGAAAAGTTTTACGATTGGAATGGTCAGCGTTTGGATGTGAGCAGCGGAGCGAGATTTCGACCCCCGGTGATCGTGAGTTCAGGACCATCGTTGCTCATAAGATTTTACGCCAATGGCGGCACCGGACTCGGTTACAAAGCGTTTTACTCGTTCGTGTTCGGTCATTCGTTCGACAAAACCGTTCAACCGATCACCGATTGCGGTGGTTACGTGGAAAATCTGGGCGGAGCGATAACCATGATGGACATGGTCGGTCAGGGACTCAAGACTTACGATTGCGTTTGGCTCATAAGACCGCCCAAGAATTTTCTTCACATGAAGACCCACATGTACTTGAAAGTCGTCACGTTTGCCGATATGGGTTTGTTTCAAACGATTTTATTCTACAAACATCGCCCGACATTATTTTGATAAAAAAATGTTTCAATAAAATTTTGATCATAAAATGTTTTAATAAAATTTTGATAATAAAATGTTTTTATAAAATAATTTTAATTGGATAATAATATGATAGATTATAAAATAATATGGCCGAAGCAAGAAAGCAATTAATAAAATGTTTTGTTAAATTATTTAAAATTATGTGTGCTTGAGATGATTTTTTTTTTTTGCAGCCGGAAATACCGAATTGACGATAAAACAAGGACCGACCTCGGCTCTGTTGCCTCTGGAGGTGCTCAGACATCCGGCCAGTCAGTTGCAACCCCCTCGAATGCGAGAACACGTTACTCCGGTGACCAATGGATTTCACGTCAGTCTTCGGGGTACATTTGGACCGACTTCGAGGGTCGCCATTGCCTATGCTGCTTTCAGTTACATGGGTGAATTATTTAATTCACATATTCATAGTCGTCACGTTCCATCAAAAATCTTTTGTAGCTTCGAATGATGAATCAGAAAGAAAAATTAAATACAGACGACTTGGAAGTCAGAGGATACAAATTTGATGTTTTCAGGTTCAAACTGAAATTAAATTTTTCGTTACAGATTGTTTCACCGGTTCGGATTTTCTGTGTCAAAATCACCGTTGCATACCGAGTCAATTGAATTGCGACGGTTTCGATCACTGTGGCGACAACAGCGACGAGCCATCGACTTGTTTCCGAGGTGTTTGTTTTTTTAATTCATTCATTTATTTCATTTATTTTTTATTCTATTTTTCTCTCATTTTTTTAATTATTTTTCTCCTACAATTTTTATATCGATACTTTCAAACCATCTCAACAGATTTGGCAAGCATAGTAAAATCATTTCTCAGAGTTTGCTTGTTAATTGCAATATCTTCGATTTTTGCAAAATCAATTAAACCTTTAAAGGCAAAAAAAAAAAAATAATCGGTAAAGATCGTTACGAGAATATTAATATATAATTAATTCAAAGTCAGGAATGATTAATCGTCAAAATAATCCAACCAAATACGATCAAATCTGTATTGCAGATTGGGAGGTAGAGCCTCAGGATCGTCGATGGCTGATGAACAAGCCAAATTATTATTTTCCAAAGATCGATCGTTATCCAGACCTCAAAACAGCCACGTTGGTTTTCGTTGCCAGCAGTCTTGGCCTGATTGTTCTGATATCCGCACTGATAATACTTCTGTACAGAATGGGAGCCAGAGCGAGACAACAGAGAGAATTGCAATCGCGATTGCAAACGATCAGCGAATTATTAGGTATTCGATATCGACCGAAAAAAAAATTGTTTCATTTTTGTTTTTATTTTTTTTTTTTGTAACAAAAATTTACGCGAAAGCTGGTTGACTGCAGCTCTATCGAAAATTTGTCACTGCGTCGAACTTCGAACAGTTTTCGACATTGCAGACGGTGCGAGAATCGACGAGATAACAGTTTCGGACGATCCACCGGTTTACGAAGCTCCTCCGGGTTACGACGAGGTCGTCAAGGTCGGCATGGACGGCATAGAGGTCACCAGACGAAAGAAGAAGGTCCATCCGTACAGAGAACCCAGAAGCAGAAGCACGCCGAGTCATCGATCGTGAGTCGTGAAAAACTTTGTCTTTTTTTGTCAGGACACCTTAATCTACATAATAAATCTAATATAATAAAATAACAAAGAACAAAATAATGACTGACGATTTAATTGATTTTTTATCGAAACAAAATGAAGTCAAGAGGCTGCCCAGTCGAGCAGTCCCTTGATCGAGGACGTGAGCACCAGCAGAAGCAGTCAGACGACGCCCTCACCGGTTAACATTGTCCCCCGAACACCGGAGAGTCCTCCCCCACCTTACGTCACTCCACCTGGAACGATTCCGAGGAATCTCGACATGGCTGGGCTCTCGATGCTCTCGGAATGCAGTAAGCGTTGAGACAATTTTTTTAATTTGTCAACCAAAGGACCAAAAAAAGGCAAAATTCGTACGATCGACGTTTTCATATTTTAAAGCGGTTGGTCAATATTATTTGAAAAATCTTACACCAAGATTTTTCAATGAACTTCATAAATAATTTTCATCTCCATGAAGAATCCTTCGATTTGTCGAAAAACTTTCAGACAATAATTTTGAAATGAGGGACTTTTAGAAGAATACAAAAAAAAAGAATTTTTTGATAATGCTGACTAGTCTTAACTCCTTAACTCAATGATACCCGACGAGTTTTTATATTTGAACTTTCCTGCTAAAATTTTTAGAGAATAATTTTGCAATGCTGGACTTTTGGAAAATGCAAAAAAAAAAAAAAGAAAATTATTTTTTCGAAAATGCTGACTAGTCTTAACTCCTTAACTCAATAATACCCGACGAGTTTCAATATTTGAACTTTTGAAATTCCCGCTCCACGTTAGTGGCATTCGCGCATGCGCTGCAAAGATGGATCTCAGTAGAATAATTCCTCAAAGATCAGACACGTCGTCCATAACTCCATTTAATCTAATAAAAAATGCCAAATTATTGTTTCTTATTTTTTCTTTTCATGCGAATCGTTCGAAAAGTGACGCATCCGGACGGAACGAAGGTCCAAGGTCGCAGAACCCGTCGAAGTTGGCACCGCGAGATCGGCGAGTCGTCGCAATCCCCATCGTCTCCGAACACGATCGAACCGTCCGCCATCTTGCCGTCGACTTCGTTGGACGCGGAGGCGCTCGGTGCGTATCTTCAAAATTACGCGTCGACAAGATCGTCCGAATTAATCGCACCGCCATCATCATCGGACTGTAAAACCGTAAACGCTAGCGATTCCGCATTGACGATCGATGATTCGCAGTGGAGAATCTGTCGCGATGCTTCGTCGTTCACGAGACGAGGATACGCGGTAGATGCGACAGATACAGACAGGATCAACGAAACACGCGTGGACGTGGACGTGGGCGAGCCGCCGCCTCCGCCGTTCGAGGAAGTCGCGGCGGGCCTCGTCGCCGACGCTGACCATGGTCAACCCCAAGGTCACCATCCTGAGGAAGCGTCCACTTCCATCGTCGAGTCGGAACAACGATTGGAAAACCTCAAACCTAACCTAGAAATGCAAAACAATGAAAAAACAGCAACATGCGCATGCGCAGGAGCTTGCGGATGCGCGAACGGCGACGACAGCGCTATCTGCGAGGAAACCGAAGGCCACAGAGGGCGTCGTCGTTCCCAGCTCGATTCTCAAGGTCGTCAGACGTCTTTCGATGCGGAAATCAATGATTTGGGAATTGAAGCGAACGAAAGGACAAATGAAGGTCGTAAAAACATGGATGCTGAAACAATTTGTCCGAAAAGCGCGATAATTAGACTTCTGGGAAGTTCTGGGTCGACGTCGAGAACTTCGCAGAATTGTAGTTTAAATTCCACGACCGTTTCGACCGCTTCGTCGACGCCGAATGACACTTATGGACGCGCTTATGGCAAGCGGATCAATGATTTTCGCGGTTTTTCCGTTCGTTCGGCGGACAGTCGTGCGACGAAAATTTCGTTGATTAGTTCGATGAACAGCGTGGAAAAGATTCACGACGAGTTTGAAATTGTTTCGGAAACTTCGAGCGCAATTGGAACGACGAAGAGGACCGGAAGTCGATCGAATTCGATCGAAGATCGAAAGTCTCAAGATTCGTCGATGGATCGTGGACGAGGCGGGATGACGTCACGTCGTGGGACGAGAAAACGTAGACGCGGGGGGTCTCTTCGTGGTACGAGTTGCGACGTCGAGAGTCTTCACGAGAGCATTCAAGCGCTTGAAAATTTTCTCGCCAAACGCGGAGATTCCGCGAAACGTGGAACGGATCGGCGAACCAACGGTTTTGGAGGGTTTCGGTGCAATCAAGGTCACGTGGGTTCCGGGATCATCGTTTCCGGTCGCGCGGCTACGTCACTTCCGTACTCGCGTTCCGAACCCAACGAAGCCACTTTCTTCATCGATGCCAAGAAAAATTGGCGATCCACCGACGATGGTTTTTCCAATTGATTTTTATTTTTTTTGTTTTTTTTTTTTGTCACAATGTTTGATGAAAAATTGTTCAATTTTTGTTGTTGTTGGGGTTCTCGAGAGTTGTAATCGAGATTTCTCAGATTGGCGTACTTTTGGCTGGGATTGGATGTGTCGTACATCCTTAAAGGTTGCTATGACTACGTGAATAATTTGTGAATTTATGAAAATCATGATTACCTACACATTGACTTTGTGGTAAAATGAAAAAAATAAAATAAAATACAATAAAAAAATATATAATTTGGTAATTATATATTTAACACTTTGAAGCTATTTCGATAATTGTATTTATATGTATATATGTATGCTGTATTTCGATGGCTTGGCCATAAACTTGTTATTTAGATGTTATTTAACATCTTCGTTGGAAAAATCATTCAGCAAATTTTTGGGTCCTACGAGTTTCTAAAAAAAACTGTGATAACTGCTGTTATCGATGAAAAATCGTAATGATATGAAATACGTTGTTAAAAATAAAAAAATTTTAAAAAACATACAAAATGAATAAAATTAAATAAGTGCATTAAATAATTCATTTATTTTCTTTTGGCTTCGAATGTTATAAAAAATAATAAACAAAAAATAAATAAAATTTAATAAATATATTTTTCATTTAACATGAGAAATTGAGAGACACAAAGATATGCAATTTTGTATGTCTCAAAATATTACAAGAAATTTCATTGACAGAACCCTCGAAATGATTAATTTATTGACGTAAATTTTAATATAAGCAAGTTGTATATATAGTAAAGGTTTTGTTCGAGAGGTGACTCTACCATCGAGAGTCCTCGGTGATCTTGACTCGATTCTCACCAGTTGCCAGTCAGTAGTCATCTCTTATCGACGTTGTTGTTTTTTAATTTTTTTTGTTTTTTTCTTTTCACAACGAGAATCCGAGAATCCGAGATTACGGAAGTCGATATTAGCCCAGACGTTATTGAATATTGCGCAGCCTTTTTTTTTCATTGCGTAACAGACGTTTATCGAACATAAAGATTATATATGCTCATCCGCGTCGTAATTATTCACTGAAACAATTTTTACCATTTTTTTTTATCCAGCACTTTGTTCTCGTGAAATCTGTCGATAATAATTTATATATCGATGACTGTTGGCGCATAATGCTTTGACCATTATTACCGCACTTTATTGGAGTAACGTTGATTCTTCATGTTTCTCACAATTATTCCGTCTTGTGAATAACGCCTACTGATTTTTTAATACGATACAACGTGATTGAAAAATGATGGATTAATTAAAAAAATTATTTTAGGGAACCTAGTTTCTGATTTTTTAAAGATTTTTCGATGTATTATTTCGGCAGCTGTCAATTAAATTATTTTTTTATTTTTTTTCAAATTTTTTTTTTTTGACATACTTACGCTGATGAGAAAAATATCGAAAAATCTGTTTTCGACGTGAAATTGTCTCAGCTTTCCGATAAAAATATCACTTTTCCATTCCGACCTTCACAAATCTATTAAAATCGATTTTGAATCTCAAAAAACTGTTTTTCGCCCGTTGGCAAAATTTTGAAAATTTTTAAACCACGTTTATCGAAAAGCTGAGAAAATTTCACATCGAGTGTCTATTTTGCGACACTATATTGAATTTAAAATAAAATTTTTAATTGAATTTGAAATGAAATTTAAATTAGAATTTTAAATTCAATAAAAATGTTTAATTATGTTAATCAATTTTCGTTGATCTTTTGGTAACGAATGATTGCGGCCTATTCTAAAGGCAATTAACATCAATAACAGTGTCGAATCGTTAATCAACAGTGCGAGAAAGTTGAACCAGAGGGATAACCGGAGCATCATTATTAAATTTTCATTATTTATTTATAAATATGTATTTATATATATTTTTTTCTAGCTTTCGTCACGACTATCGTCACGCCTTGGTAAAGTTACTTCGGGGTCTCATCGGTTCGTCATAATTATCCATGTAAATGTAATTATCGCCCGTGTACACGTCTTCGATACGTAAATTATCGACATAGCCGACTTCGTCGTGTTCTTCATCGTTGGTCGTAGCTTCGAACTATTCGCAACTCGTGCGCGAAACACGATTCAATACCTCAATGATTTGTTACAACAATGGATCGTACATCGATGCGAAGCGATTATCCATTTACTCGAGCAGCATAATTAGCATAAATTTGTCGTTCAATTTCCGTCGAATTTTTATTTATGAGTTTTTTTAACGTTTTTTTATTTATGAGAAGATTTTTTTTCCCCAATCAATATTTTTTTCCGAAAATTGCTGAGAAAAGAAAAATTTATCGAAGAAAATTGTTTGGAAATTGTTATCAAGTATTTTTTATGGAATCACGGTGTGCAAATTTTTCGTGCGAATGCCATATCACGCGAATGATGTGATGGAGACGTGTGAGACGAAATAATTAACGACACACAGATATATATATATATATATATATGAGGTGTTCCACCCCATTTCGAACGGTCAAAAAGTTTTGCACTCCCAAAAAAATTGAAATTTGGTCAAATTGTTCAATTAGACAAAAAAAAGTAGTGTGAATTTTTTCAGATTTTTTGGATCGCATTTTTTTGAGTTATTCAACATTTCTAAATTTTCTAAAAACCGTTATATATTGAAAGCATACGATTAAACAGAAAAATGTTTCAGACAAAAAAGCTGCAGTTTTCCATAAACTTTGTGAAAACATTTTTCTTGAAATTTTTCGAGTTCAACAAAAGACCATTTTCATCAAAAATATACGAAAATAATTTTTTTCGGTCGGTATGTCACCTTCGATTTATCTCAAAAAATTCCTGAAAATACTCTGAAATGTGTAAAATACACACGTATTTTTTTTGTCATGGCTCGATTAGTTGTTCCTAAGCTATGCTTTGGTTTATTAATAATATTTATTAAAGTTTTTTTAGAAAAATCCATTATTATGGAAAATCATAATCTCCCGAATTGTTTTTCTCAAATTTACAGATGAAAGAACATTTACAATAATAATATTAATGTTTTTGAGCTTATTGGATAATCGATAACGTAGATGGAACTCCATTGAACTCGTTCGAAAGCTACGCTCTATAATCACTCGTTCAAAAAATTCAATGATTAAGTGAATAATTTTCTGTCCTAACATCATATTTTTTTATTATTGTTGTGTAAATGAATCACAACGTAAGAACTGGGAAAAAGTGAAGCATAAACAGATCGTTTCGAGTTATTTATTTTTCCAGACTCGGTGAGTTACGAAGTCCGTGGCGAGCGAATATATTTTGCATTGGAGAATCCCATCCGGTCCTGGTATAATGCAAAGGTGTTTTTGGGTCTTCGGTACAGCTTTCACTCGCTTAAATCTCGATTCCACCTACGTTATCGATTATCTATGCTCCAATAAGCTCTAAAACATTAATATCATCATTGTAAATGTTCTTTCATCTGTAAATTTGAGAAAAACAATTCGGGAGATTATGATTTTCCATAATAATGGATTTTTCTAAAAAAACTTTAATAAATATTATTAAGAAACCAAAGCATAGCTTAGGAACAACTAATCGAGCCATGACAAAAAAAATACGTGTGTATTTTACACATTTCAGAGTATTTTCAGGAATTTTTTGAGATAAATCGAAGGTGACATACCGACCGAAAAAAATTATTTTCGTATATTTTTGATGAAAATGGTCATTTTTTGAACTCGAAAAATTCCAAGAAAAATGTTTTCACAAAGTTTATGGAAAACTGCAACTTTTTTGTCTGAAACATTTTTCTGTTTAATCGTATGCTTTCAATATATAACGTTATTTATAAAATTTTGAAATGTTGAAAAACTCAAAAAAATGCGATCCAAAAAATCTGAAAAAATTCACACTACTTTTTTTCGTCTAATTGAATAATTTGACCAAATTTCAATTTTTTCGGGAATGCAAAACTTTTTGACCGTTCGAAATGGGGTGGAACACCTCATATATACACACGATTCTCGAACAAGCTCGATGAGCTATAACGACACTGTACACCTTGTGCAATAATTTCAACGATCAACGTTTGGTACTCCTTCATTACACTTATCGCACCCCATTCACGCGAATATTATCCGCACACGGGATTTTAAAATGGCGTATATTCGCTCTCGGGGTCTATCATTAGACGTTGACAAGCAAATTACCGTATCTTTACCACCAAATGCTTTTTTTAAATTAAATTATAAAACGTTTATTTGAAGTACGTATATAAATATATAAACTTAAATAAAGATGCCATTATTAAATAACTTTTAAAACTTAAATAATTATGCGATTCCGAAATGATTGAAAAAAACCTTTATTTCTTTTATGCAGCATGAGAAAAGAAAGTGAGGCGTGTTTGCCCATATATATGGGGTATTCCGAATGAAATGGTGGGTCCATTCTCCCCGGGGCCGTCGATCGTCGCACAATTTTTTTTTTTTTTTGCTTCGTTTCGACTGTAAGTAGACCCTATTTTTTTTTTCAAAAATTTTCCGTTACTTCTAGTTGCATCAAAGTTGCAAAAACAATAGCAAACCGATCGATGGAGCATTTTTGAAATCCTGATTTTCACTATAGAAATGCTGTGTATATAATATATATACATATACAATTTCTTTTCGTATTCTTTATAAGAGAAATAAAGAATTTTTATAATTTCGGAATGGCATTTTCATTGCTCATTTATTTCTTTTTCAATTAGATGTGATATCAATAATTAACAAACGAAACGAAAAATTATTAAGAATTTCAATTATTACGAATAAATTCTTAGCAAAATAACTACTTAATATCATCCACTTTGTTATATTTCGCTATTTCATAATCCGGCAATCGTATATAAACAATTGCGTTGAAAAAATAAGAAAAAATGTGAAAAGCTCGAGACGGAGACTTTCCGTATGATAGAACGATTAGTCAGTTAACTTTATTGCTCCTCGGCTTTTGCGCTGCCGCTGAATGCAACTCCGGGTGCAAAAAAAAAAAAAAAAAAAAAAAAAAACATGTGTAACCCTATCTACTTATGAACACGGTTGTCACTGGGTGTTGCTATTTATCGTCACTTTTCCAACCTATCCACGCACTCTGTTTCGATCCTCGATCTTCCCATTTATTAGTCAAATGATACCGCCGTCTCACGAATATCGATAATTCTATAATTTGCAGTCACGAGTGTCTATATCTATACGCGGTCGGTCGAAAGTTGCTTATACCACGTGCATCCAATGCCAATTATCGATAAAACAAATTATTTTTATTAATCGAATCAATAATTTTTTTTTATCATGAAAATTAATTATTTTTAATATTAATATTTATTTATTATCATTATTATTATTATTAATATTATTTTCAGATATTTTAGATGATTCGACATGGATTGACAAAATTATTCCACGACTTTATTGCCCTAGCAATATAATTTATTTTTTATCAACTTTTTAAGGGCCCATTTACATTGACCTCGGTTTTGCTGTTTGACATTCGCTTTTCCGGCTGTCCCATCTCACAGTCTCTCGTCCTTGATAGCCGTACTTGCGCACTACAAAGTCCCCGAAGCTATTTATTTATGTATTTCACATAAAAAAATGAACACATCGTCTTATTAAAAGACAGTAAAACGAATCAAGCCGACGATAAACCTCGAAATAACGATAATAATGATATGATCCATGTGCGTATATTCGAGTTTCGAGTAATAAAAATCGTAATCATAGACATTATTGGCACACTAAAATTGAGGTTTGTAAAATGTTAATTTTACGGTGCATTGCGGTTGCGCACATTGATGGGTGAAAATATTTTTTATTCGAAGATGAAGGTTGCGACGGTGATGAATATTGCGTAGGATGGAAAGGGTTGAGTCTGAGAGACGAGCATAGGGATAAACTCGTTGCGAAATAATTCTGTAAATGGATCGACGGTTTTTTTTTTTTTTTTGTTAGATGTAACCGCGGTGTTTGTGTGGGCAAAGATTTTGGACGATTGAGCAACGTATATCACGTGAGGTCCCACAAATTGGGTCTTCTTCGAGATCCACGAGGGCTTGTCCGACGTTTATTGTGCAACACGAATTTCGTCTTCTCGATATATATACATATATAAATATATATCATGGTGGTCCTTATTTTGCCTAAAAGAAAAAAATCTCACTTCCCACCCTTTGACATAAATTATTTTAAAAACTTTCAAATGAATTTAGGCGAGGGAGAGGGTGAATTTAAAAATCGGAAAAAATGTGGAAATTCTTGTTTCATGATCTAGAATTATTTGAAGAGTGGGGACTAAGACTTTTTTTTTTCAAGGACCACCCTAATATATAGATATATAGATAGATAGATATATCGTAAGGTGTATCTATACCGCGGGCCATCTCCGAGACTTCGAGAGAGACCCCACAAACGAGTTACATTATCGTTCATTTCTCAGTTGAGTCATTGATTCGTTTGGTCGATGTTAGCCGTCCAATCTCGATTCTGTCCGCAAGTGCGTGAGAGTGCCTTTCACACACCGGACTCATGTGTCGTCGACGACACATTGTCACCACGATGTGATACTATACCGAGGCTCGTATAATTCTAGTCAATTTTTTCCAAACAAAAAAAACTTAATTTTTTCCAAACAAAAAAAATCGATCATTAAGGGGGCTGTAATGTAAAAAATTGAATCAACTAGGATCCTTCTACAGGATCCTCTCGACCCGTGTTTGGCCCGTCTGCACACCGATATATACATACCCATTCGATCAAAACACATCTATATATATATATATATGAGGTGTTCCACCCCATTTCGAACGGTCAAAAAGTTTTGCATTCCCGAAAAAATTGAAATTTGGTCAAATTATTCAATTAGACGAAAAAAAGTAGTGTGATTTTTTTCAGATTTTTTGGATCGCATTTTTTTGAGTTTTTCAACATTTCAAAATTTTCTAAATAACGTTATATATTGAAAACATACGATTAAACAGAAAAATGTTTCAGACAAAAAAGTTGCAGTTTTCCATAAACTTTGTGAAAACATTTTTCTTGGAATTTTTCGAGTTCAAAAAATGACCATTTTCATCAAAAATATACGAAAATAATTTTTTCCGGTCGGTATGTCACCTTCGATTTATCTCAAAAAATTCCTGAAAATACTCTGAAATGTGTAAAATACACACGTATTTTTTTTGTCATGGCTCGATTAGTTGTTCCTAAGCTATGCTTTGGTTTATTAATAATATTTATTAAAGTTTTTTTAGAAAAATCCATTATTATGGAAAATCATAATCTCCCGAATTGTTTTTCTCAAATTTACAGATGAAAGAACATTTACAATGATGATATTAATGTTTTGGAGCTTATTGGAGCATAGATAATCGATAACGTAGATGGAATCGAGATTTAAGCGAGTAAAAGCTGTACCGAAGACCCAAAAACACCTTTGCATTATACCAGGACCGGATGGGATTCTCCAATGCAAAATATATTCGCTCGCCACGGACTTCGTAACTCACCGAGTCTGGAAAAATAAATAACTCGAAACGATCTGTTTATGCTTCACTTTTTCCCAGTTCTTACGTTGTGATTCATTTACACAACAATAATAAAAAAATATGATGTTAGGACAGAAAATTATTCACTTAATCATTGAATTTTTTGAACGAGTGATTATAGAGCGTAGCTTTCGAACGAGTTCAATGGAGTTCCATCTACGTTATCGATTATCCAATAAGCTCAAAAACATTAATACTATTATTGTAAATGTTCTCTCATCTGTGAATTTGAGAAAAACAATTCGGGAGATTATGATTTTCCATAATAATGGATTTTTCTAAAAAAACTTTAATAAATATTATTAATAAACCAAAGCATAGCTTAGGAACAACTAATCGAGCCATGACAAAAAAAATACGTGTGTATTTTACACATTTCAGAGTATTTTCAGGAATTTTTTGAGATAAATCGAAGGTGACATACCGACCGAAAAAAATTATTTTCCTATATTTTTGATGAAAATGGTCATTTTTTGAACTCGAAAAATTCCAAGAAAAATGTTTTCACAAAGTTTATGGAAAAATGCAACTTTTTTGTCTGAAACATTTTTCTGTTTAATCGTATGTTTTCAATATATAACGTTATTTAGAAAATTTTGAAATGTTGAAAAACTCAAAAAAATGCGATCCAAAAAATCTGAAAAAATTCACACTACTTTTTTTCGTCTAATTGAATAATTTGACCAAATTTCAATTTTTTCGGGAATGCAAAACTTTTTGACCGTTCGAAATGGGGTGGAACACCTCATATGTTATACGATCGTCATGGAAATTATTTCCAGGTCGAACAAAACGTTCCAACGAACTAATTGCCGACACATTGAGATTGTGGATGACACAACCGATGCCTCGTTATCGACCGAAAAGCCAAACACTCACGTGTCTCACGATCGACCATAATGCATATTCCGTTCGTTGATTCAAAAAAGAAAAAAAGAAAAAAAGAAAAAAAGATAAAAAATAATAATAAAAAAGAAAGAAAATAAAATATCTTTCATCGTCTTCATTTGCGTAGGCCGAGTGAATCGCCTCTGGATAGAAAAAAAAACGAACCGAAAAAAAAGTTATCGATAAATCAAAATAAATGATGAAAAAAAAAATGAGAAAGAAAGAGATGGAGAAAAAGAGAGAGAAAAAGAGAGAGAGAGAGAATTGAAAAAAAGCCACAACGAAATTTTTTTTCTCGTCCGTTTTGTCTAATTAATCGTTATATACCGGGTGGCGAAGAGTACCTCGATAATGATGCAATATATTCATCAGTCCTTTTGATTCGTTGTACCTCGCTCTTGTCCTTTCTCTCCCATTTCGTTCCATCTTTTTCTCAAGAAAGTTTCGACCGGGTTTATCTCGTTTACGAATACATCGACTCTCTTTCGCCCAGCCTCTCTCTCTCTCTCTCTCTCTCTCTCTCTCTCTCTCTCTCTCTCTCTCTCTCTCTCTCTCTCTCTCTCTCTCTCTCTCTCTCTCTCTCTCTCTCTCTCTCTCTCTCTCTCTCTCTCTCTCTCTCTCTCTCTCTCTCTCTCTCTCTCTCTCTCTCTCTCTCTCTCTAAAAAGAGAGAGCTCTCTCTCCCTCACCGAAAAAATCATCTCACCGCAAAGTGCAACTTAAATCACGAAAGACATTTCGATGGCCCCGAGCCGAGAAGATGGGTCTGTTGATATATATCTCACGGAGGGGTTTTTTTTTCGGGATGTACGATGTGACCGGTAGGACTTGGATTTCGAATGAATTACCACGAGAGACGAGAACCGCGGGCTACGCGTTGTCTCATTTACGTGTGTGCCTTCGGGGGTCCAGCGATAAGATGGGCTCTCTCGGGAGTTGACACATGTTCATAAATCATAAACCGAGAGAGCTCGATGAAGATTCCACGTGAGACGTTCTCTACCGAGACTTTCGTCGACTCGGACTTTTGTTCGGTTGCTTGCAAATTGAAACGACAAAAATCCCAAGCAAAAAAATATAAAATATTACTTTTTAGTTTTTCATATTTTCCGTAAAATATTTTTGCTGTAGTATTGGTCATAATTTTGATTCAATGTACTGATTGAAAGTCACATTCTGTAATTTTTTCAGATTTTTCGAATCGATATTTTAGAAATTAGAGGGGCGGGAGGGGAGACACTCCGATGACGACTTTGAAAGCGAATATCTCACGACCGAAGGGTCAAAATGAAAAAGTTCTCGGAACATTTTAAATCGCATTCGAGAAGACCCATCGAAAGACACCTCACTCGATGGGGTGAACAAAAAAAATTTCGAGTTCACTTTTTAATCTGCGGGACGAGGGGTGAAAAAAAGTTTGTTATTTTTTGTATTTATCATTCCTCTTTTTGGGTAATCGATCTACGTCTGTGTGACCAAATTTCATCCTAATCGGTACATAAATGACAGAATAGGAGGACTGTGACATGTAAAACACGAAAAAAAAAAAAACGTACGAAAAGATTTCATAAAAAATAATAATCTTTAATCAAATGTTCATCAAGTTGGAAATGCGCTTTTTGGCGTAATCGACAAAATGCTTCTGACAAACATCACAAAATAAAACAATGAAGAATAACAAAAAATCAATAGACTTATACATTTCAACAAGAAAACAGTATTTTTTTTCTTTGAAAAAAAGAAAGAAAAAAAAACCGAAAACAATTGTAAAGTTGTAGAAATTTAGATACGTCGGTAAAATTGTTTTTGTCCGTTGTTTTGGACTTGTTGGGGCTGTTGCTGCTGGTGTTGTTGCTGCGAGTCGTCTTCTTCGGGGTGAGCGGCGTTGTGCTCGAGCGAGCGAAGAATCTCTTCGGGGATGGCAGGGGCGACCGGAAGATGTTCACCCTGGGGATGGAATCCGTTCTCGTCGGCGGTGTAGGTGAGGACTATGGGGGTGCCATCGGGAGCGGTGTACTGGTATTGACCTTGAACGACGACGGACTGTTGGCCCTCCTCGTTCACCGGTCCCAGCGATCCCGTTTCCGAAGCCGAAATTCCGTGAGCGGTTTCGTAGTTGAAGCTGTATGAACCGTCCGGATTGGAGTCCTGAGCTTGACGAACGATCGGTATCGGAGGTTGGGTCGCTGCTTGCTGCTGTCCGTACAACTCGGCCGAAGCCACTGCCGCCAGAGCGAGTGAAACAATCTGAAAAAAAAAAAAAAAATTAAACATTGATAATTACACAAATATGAAATATTTTATATATTAGTGAAAAAAAGGATGAAAAAAAATTTCTGTAATGTTTTTAACAGTTAATTTTTTATCCTTTAATTTTTAAGGATTTATTTTATTGCGTAATCAAATTAGCTAAATTTTCTTCTTCATTTCAGATTAAAAATTATTCTTCATTGAGTCTTCGACGAGGCTACGATACAATTTTGTTTTTTTTTTCTCGCGCCAAGCTCGATCGTACCGCCCATTAGAATGCCCATAGTCATAAATAACGAACCGTCGAGTGAGTCAATACGATAGAACAATGCATTTTTTTTTCACAGCTATGTCAATCGGATTCCATTCTCGTCATCGTCGTCGACGTTAAATAAAAAAAATCTCACCGATTATTTTTCAAATTCAAATCCAAATCTTCGTCATTGTTATTCTCCTTATGTATTTTCTTCAAGATTTATAAAATTTTGATTTAATAATTTTGCCATTTTATAAAATAAAATTTCGAATTTCATTTCCATTTTAAATTGCTCGTGGACGAGGTAGATAATAGTTGCGACCTTCAACGAGAGAGTAACTTTCGCAGAACTCATTATAAGACAGAAAAAATTTTACCACACACTCGAAAAGTTTCCTGTTTCAAAATTTATCGTTAACTCGTTTATCTCGCCTGAATTTAGTTTTTTTAAATTCTTTTTTTTTATTCTATTTTATTATCCTCATCCTACTCTTTGACAAGCTTTACCAAAACGGGAAGCGAAAGCTTCCAAAAAAGCAACAGTTTCCACGTGGGGTCTCCATGGACCCCTCCCATAACAGTCGTCACAACTATTGTCATCGCGACAAATCACTACTTTTCAATTTTTTCAAAATTTTAATCGAGCTTCCCTTCAGCTGACGTAACTCGGGTAGTGTTAGGTCATGACCCAACGGATGACACACCCTGTCGTGCTTATGCACTTAATATATTCTCGGTCTGATGCAACCACGGATCGTTAGAACTTAGAATCACATCCCGAATGACAATGTCAGCGTTAATCTCAAACCTCACAAGTGCCAATCTACGATTTAATGTGCAGTGAGTGCAATTGTGCAACTTTATGACTCCCGGGTGATTATTGGTTCATGCGAATAAACGTTTCCGATACTTTCGACAATGAGTAATATTATTCACGCCTCGAAAAAAAATGTCTACCATTTTTTGGCACTTTGCACAATTTATCAGACGTTTACCTAATAAAATAAATTATAAAAACGATGTATAAAAATGGAAAAAAATTAACTATTTAAAAAATAATATATTCAATGAATTGAAATTTGTTTTCATTTATTTATGAATATTTTACGTGCGACTTTTTGATGCGATTTTGGAATTTGTAGAATTTGGGTGAAATGGTTTTAGATGGATCAGATAGTTTGATCCCTGTTCTTTTAATTTATAATTTAAAAAAAAATTCTTTTTAAATTTTTAATTTTTTAATTTTTTTCTTTTTAATTTTTTCTCTTTTCGATTTTTGATTTTTTTAGGAATGGAATATTGAAAGTTGAAAGAATGCAAAGACTCACGATGAATTTCATGTTGATGCTTGAGTTGGTATCGACTGAAAGTGATGATGGTCAAAGCGCATCCGAGTCTATTTATACGAAAAAACTTTCTCGGACCGGAGACGGTTTTTTGGGTGGATGAGGTAACCTATGATCGCTCATTCGTCGGTTTCATCCATCGTCTCTTTCTCTCTGTCTTTCTCTCTTTCTCGCTGGGTCACTCGATCCTCGGGATAAAAATGTCTGTGTTATTATTCGCCTCAAAGTCCCCACTGTCTGCGATTTATTTATTTTTTTTTTTTTGCACATTTTTTGTTTGTTTTGGCGTGACGATCGAGATCGAGATCGAACGATCGTCAACGAGACACAGTTTCTCGTTCCTAAATAATTCACGTCGAAAACAAAAGTTGTTTTCGAATTTGATTCATCAGTTGTGACGAAATAGTTAAAATTAAAGCACATTGAAAATCTGAATTTTTTTCGAACCTCGACAAGTTTTCTTTTTTTTTTGATTCGTAAAATAATTGAATGGCAAAGAAAATTGGTTTGTTGAATGGATTTAGTTTTTCTTGTTGATTGTCACCAAAACAATTGACTTATAATTGCGTCTTTGTCATACAATTATTTAGAATTGTTAAAAAAAATAATACCATGAACATTCAACAAGATTCGAATAATCGTTGTTAATCTCCAACGATTTCGAAAAATCAAAAAAAAAAAAAACATTGCCATATTATCGAAATGTCAAGGAGATCGGTGAAAACGAATAATGCAAAAATCTTCCTGAGAATGTGATTTGCATGCATGAGTGTTGCAATAACAGCGTCGATCCTACACCAATGATCCAGACTGCGTCCTTACATCGAGGATCCGGTCGATCGATGATTTTCGGCAGAATGGCATAATTAAAAACGATGATTACCATTCCCTCGTAACGAGCTGCCACATTGTCGATGAAGGGTCGATCGAGCTTCGTGCCCGGCTTATTTAACCTTATAATTCAAAATTGGAAGGTGGCAGTACGGTTAACATCTTTTTCACCTTCGTTTCACCTTCCGAGTTAGGATTAAATTGTCTTCTTTCGTTAATCCACCTACCAAATTCGAAAAAATGATAAATAACTGCAGATTTTTAGCCCGGAATGAAGTTAAAACGCACACAAAAATTGTCTCACAACTTCAACCTACTTTTTCAACCTTCTTCACCCTAAATGTGATGTTGAAATGAGTCGAAACAAAGCCGAAGATTTCGATTCAGTTAGGGTACGTTGCTTCGAGGATCCTAACGAATCACTAACAATGATTACAAAAAAAAAAAAAAATAAATCATAAATGACAACCATCCAACTTTTGCAAATTTGTTTATTTCATTATTTCATCGTTTCGTCCGTCTTGTTTCTGGCTTTTTTGCATTGTACTACAATTTGGGATATCACATACGTACATTACGATAAGTACATTATGACTTTGACGAATAAAATACGAAAAAAACATCGCAAAAGCCATTTCGCAATAATTTGATTTTTTTTTTTTTTCAGGGTTTGAAACGTCGGCAGCTGTCCACGACCGCAGAAAAGGTTTTTGCGATGGTGGTCGAGTGTTTGATAATAGAGGGACCATGGAGTAGTTTTGTGTGGTTCGCATAATCGTTCGTGCGAACCGAACGAAACCGATGACAGCAGGTTCGGTTCGGGACGGGGGGCGGGGAGGGGGAGGGGACCAGTGGATACGATAATCGAAATTTCGTAGTCGAGTAGACCGGTCCGTCTCGGATAACCGGGCACGAGGATGCGCACGAGTGTATAATACATATTACGCAACAAATTCGTTTTCGAAGAGACGGGGATTCGAACGACAAGTCAACCGCTATTTTTTTCAAAAGGTCATCGTGGGAGAAAAATAAATTTCGGTCCGGTGAGAATCTTTCTCTCGCTATCCCCCCACAATCTCCGCCGGTTGGGATTCACATTAATGGTCGTAGACGATTTTGGGAGAAACGCCTCTTCGCGCCCATCGGTCAACGAAATCTGGTAACCGCCTTTGCAACCGGAGGAAGTGGCAGACCAACGAATTCGACTATAAATACCACATCCATCGTCTTACAAAAATCACAACGCATCCCCAATCTCGTACGAATTAAATCGTTTTTAAAACGTGAAAAAAGAAAAAAACACACAAATTACATCGACATGAAGTTCCTCGTGAGTTTGTTTGTTTATTTTATTCATTTATTTTTTTTTTTACAATCGATCGGATGCACTTTTTTTATAACGATTAAATTTTTGCATTTTTTGCATTTTTTTTAACGAAAAAAAAATCTTGAACGCAAAAATTATTATTTTTGGGTTGAAGAATTTTTTTCGTTTTTGTTGTTTCGCGTTGAATTTTGCGCTTCCGGTAGATTGGGAAAAAATCGAATTGGTTTGTGGAAAATAGTTTTTTGCTTGTTTGGAAAATTTTTGAAATTTTTTTTTTTTTTAAATGTGGAACGAAATGTTCTGAATCTCGTTTGAGTGGAATGTCGAATCTGCAAAAATGTTATAATCAATTGCCCAAATTATATCGTAAAGTTATAATTCGAGTAACAATACACTGAAAATAATTAATTCTCATTTGTTCCAATTTATAATTTTGTTTGTCTTTCAAAATTTTTTTATTTCTAAATCGTTCGAATTAAAGCTGTTATCTTATTAGCGAAGTTAACGAGAAATATACTGAAAACCCGAATCACGCATAAACAGGATAATTCGTCAAAAAGATAAACATATATAATAAATAAATAGGATGAGCCTCGAAATTCAATGAAAATATAAAAATCAACAAATATTCACCTTCCCATCCAAACGCTGGACAAACAACGCTACATAGACCAAAAGTTTACATAACCAATATTGTAGAGAATTGAATTTCCTACAAAAAAGTCCCCGGCGGCTTGCATCTAACTTTGATAATTCACGCGTGGGGAGAGTTCGAAAATCGGGAAAAAATTAAAAAAATAATACAATTACATTTTTGTTTTTGCAGATTGTTTGTTTGGCTCTCGCCACAGTAGCCTCGGCTCAGCAGTACGGCCAGCAACAGCAGCAGCATCAGGAGCCGATCGCGATCGTTCGCCAGGCTCAGGACAGCGCACCCGACGGTACTTACAATTACAATTACGAGACGCAAAATGGAATAAGCGTGTCGGAGAACGGTGCACTTGGACCCCAGAACGCCGATGGACAGAGCCCGATCGTTGCTCAGGGCCAGTATCAGTACACCGGTGATGACGGTGTGCCCATCAGCGTTTCCTACACCGCCGACGAGAACGGTTTCCGTGCCCAGGGTGCTCACATTCCCGTCTCGCCGCCCATTCCCGCTCAGATTCAACGTGCTCTCGATTGGATCGCCGCTCATCCCGCTCAACCCGAACCCCAATATCAGCAGCAACAGCAACAGCAGCAGCAGCAGCAGTTCGGACGTCGGTTCTAAAAAGTCTGTCGATGTATAACTTTGTATAAAAAAATATATATATATGAACATATATTATGATATATAACAATATATTATGATATATAAAAATATAGATTTATAAAGATACGATTATGTGCACCAATACCATGTACCATACAATTTTTTTTATGCGTTGTCAATAAATTTTAAGACTCTCAATTACCATTTTTTATCGTACCTTATTTTCATTTTTTTTTCGTCTGCGATTTAATTTAAAAAAAAATGTATTTATTAATTTATTTGTTTGTTTGTTTGTTTGTTTATTTATTTGTTTGTTTGTTTGTTTATTTATTTATTTATTTATTTATTTATTTATTTATTTATTTATTTATTTATTTATTTATTTATCTATTTGTTTATTTATTTATTTATTTATTTATTTATTCATTTTTTTATATTCGTAAATATATGATAGTTCGTGTTTGAGATACACATCGTGATTACGAAATGTCCGAGGCTCGCGAGGAATATGGGAGATCTTTGAGATAATTGTGAATTTTGAAGTCTGGCATATCGGCAATATTCGGAAATTCTACAAGCGCCTTGAACCCGAGCATGGAGATTATTATCGAGGACGGTTATTCGTAGCCGGAACTCACGAGGGTCGACAAATATTTCAGTAACACGTTTTATTTGAAAAAAACAAATGAATTTTTAAAAAATCGGATTTTAAATAATTTTTTTTCTCAAAATATTTTTATTCAATTTTATACAATTATCATCATCATCATCATCTTTATCATGATGATTAGTAATATTATTATTATTACTATTATTCATATTTCTATTATTATTATTATTATTATTATTATTATTATTATTATTATTATTATTATTATTATTATTATTATTATTATTATTATTATTATCGACGTATTAATTCGTTATCACCGAATAACTGATATTCCCGACTGTTTCCACATTATCGGCGATTGATCACGAGGCCAGCCAGAGGTGTCGGAACACCCGAGCCTTTATGTATCGAATCCGTCAAGCGCCATGAATACAATGGGTGAGAGGAATTATGGTCCGACCGTTTCTCGTAACGGGTTGTAATATCTCACGATGGTGTGCACACGGTAAAATCCACAAATGATAGGTTACCCATCGATGATCCGTCTAGTTTGAAACTGGGTTTCGCAAAAAAAAAAAAATAAAAAAAAAACAATTCAGGATATTTAGCTCGCCAAATAATCTGCGGAGGGTATCGCGATACGAATGGATAACCCAAACCAGTCTGTGGTTGGCTCATACACGTCGAAACGTTCGTGGGATAAGATAGGATATTGAAAAAAAAAAAAAAAAAAAAAAAACAATAACTCATAAACGTTTGCAAAAATTTCGCAATAGATAGGACTGTGGTTTTTTCTGTGGTCCAGATCTTGGTGCTCATTGGAGTTATATTGAAGATGTATATGTTTTTCTTGGTGCTCATTAAAGATATCGAGGTTCGATATTTTTTCTTAATTTTTTGATAAAATTCAATTGGATATATATTTTATGTTTTTTATTCTCCTTTCTCTTTTTGTATTCAATTAAACGAAGATCTGAGAATACAGATTCGTTTGACATTCGGACAAATGATAATTCAATCGCTTTAAAATATTCGATTGCAACCCTTAGCATTTTTTTCAACAACGTAAATAAATTAATAAGGGGGCTGAGTCACCTTAAAAAATTTCAAATGTTTTTTCCTGAGCACGATCAATCCAAATTTAAAATCGAAAAAAAAAATTCCAATTTTTAAGGTGACTCAGCTCCCTTAAGTAAGCAAATTAAAAAAAAAAACAAACAAAATTTGCATCTGAACAATTTCCTGAAACATGAAGAAATCGTCCGTTTTACCGAGAGATGAGAAATAATAATTCGAATGCACGAAGCCATGAAAAAATTGAAAAACACACACACACGAACACACACGTATACACGTGTGGAATTCAACCCACATGAATATCAATAATATTCACGAAGCCGTGTTAAGTGCAAGTTGTGTTGTAATAAAACAATGGGACTTTATGAATTCCTCGCGGATTACG
The DNA here is from genome assembly GCA_963662125.1 of Diplazon laetatorius. Lineage (NCBI taxonomy): Eukaryota > Metazoa > Arthropoda > Insecta > Hymenoptera > Ichneumonidae > Diplazon > Diplazon laetatorius. Next base: position 3,505,440 of record OY759161.1, read on the forward strand.
CATGTCACTTGGCACTTGGCTACAACAATTCTAAATCGTTTGGAAAAAATTGAAAAAATCTGAAAAAAAAAATGAAAAAATAAATGATAATAATAATAATAATAATAATCGAGAGAGCTTCGAGAACGATAAACGGCATTGCGTCGGGCGCCTGTCGAGAATCGTCCCAAGACATGGAATTCATATGTGTGTGTGTGTGTGTGTGTGTGTGGAGATGGCAGCTACCTCCGTTACCACCCACGGATTATTTTATAACGTATCGCCCATCCAAACCCAACGATAATAATCCACGCCGAACGTGCATTTCACACATTTATCGGTTAAAACCCCTCCATAGGTCAAATATATATATATATATATATATATATATATATATATATATATTTACAAATCGTTTGGATTACCGGCAATTAACGATCGGACATGTGTCAGCCGTGCCGATACACGTCACATAACACACGTGTATCTCACAATGGTAATTTACAATTCAAACTCGACGATATCGTGTGAATTGAAAAATTGACGAAGAAAGCAAAACAAAAAAAAATATAAAAAACAAGGAAATGTCGTGGGCGAAAATTCTGTCACGATTTGATTCGAAATGGTAGTTTCATGTAAAAACTACATGTAATATTTTTCTTGAGGGGGGAGGGGAGGATCTGTGAGAACGATTCTGTAAATTTGTTAACAAAGTCACATTAAAATTTCTCGTGAAACGTTGAATTTGGTAATTATTATTATTTTTGCTCATTCATGCTCATTGATGCTCATTATTACTATCGCTCATTAATTCTAATTTTTATTTTTTAGTCGTTCTCGAGAATCGACTGGACAATATTTAAATTAAATTTTATATCAAATTCTACCTTTTCAATAAAAACAAAATTCAATTAAAAAAATTATAAATTGAAAATGATAAATTATTGATACAGAACAGAATCAATTTTTACGTCATATTCCATTGATCCATGTTAATTATTATTATCACAAGCTTCACAATCAATTCCGAAAAATATTTTAAAAAAAATTAATTATACAAAAAATTAATTTTACAAAATAATAATAAACATGCATATATGATTGAAATTGAAAGAAACAAAAAATTGTTGGTATCGTCGAGACCCCTGGCGGAGAGTCACGAAACCGTGGTGAGTTACGTGAGCCATGAATCTCGCGGGGATGATATTTACCATTTGGAGCAATAAAATTGTACGCGATGTGCCGCGCGGACCGAGCGGACAGTTATTATTGCCGCTGGTAGCTCGTGTACACGTGGTCGAATCGAGGATCGCCCCGATTGCGGGGCGCAGGAAAATCTTCGGGATTCCTCGATATATACACGTGCGAGGCGCGGTGGAATAAATCGAGTGAAAAATAATTGGCCGACGAGCCCTCGGGGTGTTCGTTTTCGTTTCGACGACGAATATAAAACTTCGAACTAACGGCCCCGGCTCTCGTATCTCGACGGTGAATCGTTTGCATCGATGATATTCCCTCAAACGCTGCACGCTCATCTGGGACGAGGAAATTGCAGGAAAATAATTGGTCGTGCGGGGATGACGATATATATATTTATTCACACACACACACACACGAACTAAAATTCAATAATTTATTCCGACTAAACGAATAGAGATATTGACAATTTCTTTTTTTTATATTTAGTGCATTTGTTGAAGATGCTTCAATTTAATTTTCATATAAAAATATCACAAAATGGCGGAGAGTTATCCTGTTTCTACTACCGGTTATTTTTTTTTGGTAGCCACGATATTTCCTAAAATAACGATGTGAAATCAAAACGAGTGATTGCTCATCGTTTTAGAATAGTTAATCTTGAGAGTAAGACAAGGATTTTTTTTTGGGTCAAATTGCAGATTTTTGAACGTTTTTTTTTTTTACTCGTAGATTACAATTTTAAACCGATTGTGACGTTTCTTTTTTTCGAATGAAAGCTTGTAATATTTCGCACATGAGTAATATCACAGGTTTCATGAAAAATAATATAAATTTCGTTCATTCATCGACAAAAGTGGAAAACAAGATGGCCGGAAAACAAAATTAGCTATAACTCAGACAATTTTTGGAATTCCTTGATGCGATTTTCAGGAAATACTTTTGAAAAGTTCTTCTTTCCGAAAATCCAAAAAAAAAATACATTTTTTGTTAGAAGAATCTTTTTACCGGTCATAAGGATGCAGCGACGAACAATCGAAGTGCGTTATCGTCGAGTTTCGTTAATAATTTTCTCGGAGATGAATGCAGCGAGATCCGAGGGAGGATCTCGCTTCGTGTGAGTACGTGTTACCGGCTATTGGGAAATCCTAAGAGCATGCATAACTGGGAGGTTATAAAACTTTGTTAGAATCTGCGGACTCACTTGCGAGAGACCAACCATTCGTCCAAGATCGTCCGGACGGAATGAAAGAAAAAAAAAAAACGCTTTTACCGATCGATCGGCCTCGCCTCAAAGTCTCACACAAATCCGCCCATTGCCACCTGGAACAAACTATAACTGGCCCCCCATCGTAATCCAACAAAAGCCATCGACCATCGTTATGCATTATAAAGCACTTCTTTAATGTCAATCGAACTTTTTTATTTTTTTTTTTTTTTTTTTTTTTTTAGAACACATAGAGGATGACTCTTATTCCGACTCGTTCGATCTTCCACCATTGTGTTTATCGTTCGCACAGATGAACAAAAGTCATTCGTCGTAAATAATTTCATCAGTCGATCGATTTGAAAATAAAAGAATCAAAGATTATGAAAAATTGTGTCATAACATCAGTGACTGCATTTTATGGAACTGTGTTAACATTTTTGAAACTTCGAAATACCATTTTGAACAATGTGATTTAAGGGGGATGAGTCGTGTTAGAAATTGGATTTTTTTTCGTGAGATGATCGATCCAGATTAAAAATCGATTTAATAAATCTTACAGCGTTCAGATGCTTCATATAACTATAAAAAAATTTGAAACGATAGCTGAGTATAGGTATTTCACAAGAGTAAAATTAATTTCAAATTTTGATTGATCATGTCACGAAAAAAAAAATTCTAATTTTTTAGGTGACTCATTGTCAGCCCCCTCAATTGTTGTTAACGATTTCAAATACAATTCCAGCCCCGTTAAAATTTTGTTGCAACTAAACCTATCTCAAAATTGTAGACCGTTCCAATTCACTATTTTCGTAACAGAGTCTATATATGCTGATTCGATTCTGCAAAAATTTTAGTTTCTTGGAATTTGGAAATTTTCACAAGTGTAAATTGGGTCGTTGTCTCGCAACCCTCATTGTCGGGGTTTCGAGACGAAAATTTATTTTCGCGACGGTGAATGAGTGTGCAAAGAGGGGTGGGGGGGGGGGGGCAAGATGGAGTTTGAGGAGACAATTCAAAGTGTGTGTGCTGGCAGAACGTTGAGGGAAGTCCGATATCGAATGATCGTTGGTAATAAACTTCCCTGAGAGCAGACCTTGTCTCTTCGTAGTTCTCTCATCAAACGAAAGACAATGGGGGCCCCAACTCCTTATCTATTACGCGCATCTCGACTTCGTTAACCGAGAACAGTACACGGCGACGAGTTTTCTCGGCTCGTTTCGTCCTCTTCCGTCTCACAGGATCGTCCAGTCGACTCGACTTCAGTCTCGTGCGCGTTAATTCTATTCGTATTACTAATTATCACTATTATTATTATTATTATTATTATTATTATTATTATTATTATCATTATTATTTTCAACACAAATGAGTAGCCCCCACACGCCGCCCAACTCGTCGTCGAGCGATAAATCACACTATTTATTGATTATCACGTTTTGCAACGATTCGACGACAAATTAATACGCGACTTCAATCGCTGATAATCATCTAATAATATTCAACAGCACGGATATTAGCTAATTACGATGTCTCTACTGTTTGGACAATTTTTTTTTTCACAAAACAACAAAAAAAAAAATTATGAGAAATAATAATTTTCATAATTTTTTTTTTCACAAAACAACAGAAAAAAAAATTATGAGAAATATTAATTTCCATCATTTTTTTTTTCATAAAACAACAACAAAAATGATGATAAATATTAATTTTCATAGATCGTTACCGATCGATCGATATGATCATCATTGACGTAAAAAAATTTTAAAAACACAAATTGTACGAGTCTTTCCGGTCCATAAGAACTCATAACCTCAATTTGGCAAATTTCACGACATTTCTGCACGATAATGACAACCATTAACGATATCAGCATGTCGATCGTCCGATCGATCGTTTTGGTTCGAATTAACTGGAAAAAATAAAGAAAAAAAAATGTGCATCCCCCACTCGGGCCTCTTCGCAGTTGTTCGTGTCGCAATGATTCGAGCAGCTCGCACGTACAGTCTCGATAAGTTCATCTGGTTGTTGGCGGATCGATAGATCGGTGAAAGGAACACGCCCCGAGATGATCCGTGGCGGATGCTCTCGCGCGATCTTCGCCGCCCCCTTCGATCTCGATGCTCTCGGGTGGTTTGCCGGGATATATCTCACGATTTTAATGACCGCTCTCTGATATGCAAACCAATGCAATCACCATGCGCCATTATTACAAGCGCTGCGGCTTCGATCTTTAGAATTTACGAAAAACTGAGTTTGTGATCGGTACATTGTGTATCAAGGGCGGAAAGAAGACGATTTTGACGAGTCCGAAGCTGCTGCTCGAGTGGAGTGAGGGTTGCAGTCACACGAGTCAAAATCGCCTTCCGCTAACCGACCGCCATCTTGGATTTTAGGAAAATTTGTTTTTCTTCAATAACTCGCCCATTTTCAACTTTTCAGTAAAAATGGATGGAACTAAAGTTGTAGGTCATTTTTGTCTACAACTTCAGTCATTACAATCTTTCGTCTACGATTGATATTATCCGACTTAAGTCGGTAAATCAATCGTAGACGAAGGCGTTAGATTTAATTATCGCATTAACTAGTTTATTTTCAATTTTAACGCGTTAGTGAATACAAACGAACTTGTAGAAAATAAAATTATCTCGAACTTTTGTTATTAGAATTTTTTGTCCACGATTGATATTTTTCGACTTAAATTCGAAGATAGCCTCAGGCAAGTCATTACAAACGACGTGTCAGCGTCGTGCCCTTTACTGAGTCTATTTTCCAATTTAAATCAATAAATATCAATCGTAGACGAAAAACCATAACAACTAAAGTTGCAGAGAATCTCATTTCCCACAACTTTAGTTCCATGCATCTCCACCCCAAAGTTGAAAATGGCCGAGTTATTGAACAAAAACAATCTTTCCCAAAATGCAAGATGGCGATCGTATCTCAAAGGTCGGGAATGGGTCTCAAATCATAATCTAGATTACCAATGACCTCCTTAAGGAATGAAAAAAGCATTTTCCGGTCCCAAATCTTTTTAAATGTGAAATGCACATCCCAACTGGGCTACGAAGATGCAAACGGACTCGGGAGGGTCTGACGAGGTCTTGCTGCGTAGGTAGGTCGTTGACGAAGGTACCCCCGCCTACCAACGACACTCCAACTCGTTCGCAATCCCATCGGCCGCATATGACACTGCGCCCCGAGCTCCGCCTCGTTGCACCCCACTTTTGATTATCCGACACAATCACACACTAACAGTCCAAAAGTGCACATGCACGTACGTTCCATGCACTTGCATCGTTTTCACATACAACACACCGTTCCATCATGGGGGGAAGGGGGGAGGGTTACTTCGTGTTTTCCCCCCAGATGAGCTACCGCACGTTCGCGAATAACGCCTCCCCCGGACGAGTCGACCGGTCGCGGTTCGGGAAGGATCGAAAACCGCCATCTCCGGGCACTATAAATTCGTCGGGGGTCCATCCTCTGGCTATACAATCGCTCGTGCTACACAACGACAAACTTCACTCCTATCGCGAAACTTCTGGATCGAAGAAACCTTAAATCCGGTCGATTTCTTCCACATCGCCGCATCATGAAGATCATCGTGAGTGTTTAATTCCAAATCCTCGTCGTGTTTTTTTTTTTGGCGAACGTGGAATAATGGAGACTCGTGTCTATTGGATTTTTTTTATCAGTCATTGTTATACCCCAATTTTGATAAAAGGTCTTAAATATTGCACAACTATTCTAATTCACGATATGAATAATTTTTTTATGTCGACATTTTTGATTTTTTATTTTTGATTTTATATTTTATATTTTATATTTTATATTTTATATTTTATTTTATTTTTTTTCATGTTATAAATCAGAATGACTTTGACGACGTTATTGTGTCTTCATGATCACGAACGGATTTCGCCTTGTCAATTGCAAAAACCATTATTTTTCGGGTGTTTGACAATCGTTCTGAATGATTGTTTTTTTTTTTTTTTTTTTTTCCGGATATCAACAGATAGCAGTGTTGGGTCTGGTGGCGTTAGTTCACGGACAATTCAACAAGTACAATCCCCAGTACAATCCGGATTACTACGGTAGACGTTTCGCCATTTTGCGGCAGGCTCAAGACGCTGCACCCGATGGATCTTACGCTTACAGGTAATCAGATTATTTCGTGAAATTCAATTAACACGGAACAACATCGACACAACCCGAATTTCGAAACTTGACCGAACGTCATCCAAGATTAAAAAAAATCTTTGATCAATCGTTTTCCAAGCAGCATTCTGTGTTATGGATTTTATCGCGTCTGAACCCATAATTGACCCTTTACCACTTGTATATTTTCAAATTTTGTATAATTTACACAAACTTTCTAATCACGTGCAAAGTGAATAAACGAAAAAAAAATTGACGTGCAATTTCGTCTTTATTACGATAATAATGATGAAAAAAAGAACTAAATTAAATTGGAAAAAAAGGGAGTTACAATTAAAGTTTATAAAAAATTTACGATACAAAAAAAAATCTTTCAATCGTAATATAATAATATATTATTATAATATTTCGTGTTATTAATTGTTCGTAAATTTTATTGGCAAAGCTAATTCCCCCAATTTCATTATTCACATTAACATTCATTTTTAAAAAATATTAATCATAAGTTTAGTAGTTTATAAAAGTCAAAATTCAATAATCGTCTTTTTTCGTTGTATCATAAAAAATAACATACATTAAAAAAAAAAACATGTATGAAAAAAGAAAAAACGTTCGATTTCCGACCGGAAAAATCTCTCGTCGTTGTCCGGCGATCGGTGGGAAAAATTTAGCTTGAGGGTACAGTGATTGGCACGGTGCAAGCTACGCGAGAACGATAAAAATATGACCGCGAGGACTGCGCGAACGATAATTAGCTTTGATGTTAATCGCTTGCACGCCCGCGATGTACATCCCCCCCCCCCCCCCCCGCCCCCCAATCTCTCGTCCACGTCGGTTTACACCTCTAACACGTATCTCCCGGCATGATACATTGTGCAATCCGACGATTAACGATTAACCCATCCGACCGACATCGCTCTCGAGTACAATTCCTCACAATGACAATGTAGACGTACGTGAAAATTAATTTGTCGCGCTCTGTATTACACATGTGTCCCAACTTTTTGCACGTTTCGGTGAAATAACTCGTTTGTCACGATTCCCAGAATTTTCTGAAATTTAATTGAGTTTCGGTGTTTCATTATTTGGTTTTCGTTTTCGTTTTTTTTTTTTTTTTTTTTTCATTTTTTTTTTGTCGTGAATAACGTGCATGTGAAAATAAGGAAAACTTGAAAATTACATTTTTAGATTGAATTTTCGGTCTGTAATTAATTAGCTTTGCGATAAGAATATCGAAAAAAAAAATTCGAAAATTCGGGCAACCTTCAAAAAACAGTTTTATATGTTTAAAATTCGATTTTACTGGATTTTCGAGAGTCGAAATGAAAAACCGATATTTTTATCGAAAAGCTGATACAATTTCACGTGACAAACCGATTTTTATTATATTTTGTTAACAGCGTAAGCGTGTGAAAAAAATACTTGAAAAAAAAAATAAAGAAAACGAAATAAATGAAAAATACGTTAATCGACAGCTGCCAAAATAATGGAAAAAAAAATCTGAAAAAATTTGGCAATTTGTTTTTCAACATGCACTCTGAGCTGTGGAAATATCATAAAGATCCCAGACAGTGAACCCCAAAATTGTCCGATATTTGATGGAACGATGGAAAATATTCATATATGATATATATATATATATATATTTGTTGAATCATATTGAATAATTCATAACATCTTAACTACTACTACCACTATCACTAATTTGTTTGACGTAGAAAAAAAATGGTCTAAACTTGGGTGGATAAGTCGAAAAACGACAACGACGATGACTAACAAAATTAAATAATAATAATAATAATAATAATAAATCGTTATATTTTTGTTAGACTTAGGTCCTCAAAATATAATGTATAAAACCGTAAAAACAAGAAATAAGGAATAAGAAATAATAATAATAATAATAATAATAATAATAATAATAATAATAATAATAATAACAATAAATAATTGCAGTTACGACACGGAGAATGGGATATCCGTGGCTGAGCAGGGTTCGCCGAGGAATCTTGGCGCGGCCGGACAAGCGGAAGTGGTGAGGGGCCAGTACAGCTACACAGCGCCGGACGGTACCCCGATACTCGTTACTTACACAGCCGACGAGAATGGTTTTCAGGCGAGCGGTAACCACCTGCCGACACCGCCGCCGATTCCGCCCGCGATTCAACGGGCCTTGGCCTACAACGCCGCTCATCCCGAGGAGGATCAATCCGGTCAGCCGTACAGAAGGTACTAAACAAAACAGCAAAAAAAAAAAAGAAACAACAATCATCACGCTCATCGACACGCTCGCGAGCCGCTAAGGAAAAACGCCACGAGGTCCTCGATATTACATCTAATCCTCGTAATTATTTTATATTATATTAATATTATAAACAATAATAATTATTTTTTTTTCAAATGGTTTTTAATAAAAAAATATATAAAAAAATAAAAAAAACGTAATACAAGACAGTGATAATTAATTATATTGATAATATGAATGATGATGATGATAAATTTGGATGACGACGGTTCGTCAGTCAGGGACGAAGGTCGGGATCTCAATGCACGAGATTGTAATTCAATTTTTTCAAATGATTTTTTTTCTTCGTTCGATTATGGAAAATTCATTTCTTTCTAATTTTTTTCTTTCAAATGTTTCATTGGCCGTGAAAAAAATATTCAAAAGGAGGAAACGAGAATTGGAAAAGATCTTGTATATAAAATGAATTTTCAAATGAATTTTCGAATGAATTTTCAAATGAATTTTCAAATCAATCTTCAAACGCATTTTCAAATGAATTCTCAAATGAATTCTCAAATGAATTTTCAAATGACTTTTCAAATGAATTTTCAAATGAATTTTCAAATGAATTTTCAAATGAATTTTCAGATGAATTTTCAAATGAATTTTCAAATAAAAATTATAAAATGTGCGGCTGGGCAAACACGATGTTCACGGTTCATGATTCAACGAATTCATTCACAGGAAGTCCGAGTTTCAGACTAGTGTGTATATATATATATATATATATATATATATATATATATATGGTATATATATGGGTGTACATCGTCGATTGCGCATCATCATTTCAACTTTTTTCGTCGCAGCCCACCCGCAGACTGTCATTCCATCGTCGTCGCACATTAATCGGCCTCCTCGTTGTCCATTTATCATACATCTCTCACGTTTATTAATATTTCAAGATTCCCACGCCGATCACATACACACGTCGGTAACGTTGAAAACGTCGACGAGCCGACGCGAAACACGCCTCTGCTTTTGTAACCCCATAATATGGAGTCTAACTTACACATGTAACACGCGCATCTCGACGCTTTTCATTATTATATTCCAGTGTCGTACATTGTACGACCATTGTGATTGTGATTTACAATATATTTGCAAACGAACATTTGACATTCAATTTTGGTCGATCGAATGACAATTCCGATATTCCTTCGAACTAACCATTTTTCTCATATCCATAGTGTTGTCTGATGTTTTTTTTTTCCTTTTTTTGTTTTTATTCTTCGAATTAATTGTTATAACTTCTATGATATGAAATATGTAACAATAATAAATTAATGCGTTATCCAAACGTTATTTGTACGTTAATTTTATTGTTACCTCGTGGAGAGACTTTTTTTTTCGACAGAAACTCTTTTTCGTTCTTGATTTTACTATGAGCTGAAAAAAAAATCGACAAAACCGTCGGTGGAAAAAAAAATATAAATATTTTTATATATTATCTATATTTAATATTTTTATATATTTTTTTCATTTCACGATTATGAAATCTATGGTGAACGAGTTGAAGAGTGTGTTTGTGTGTGTGTGTACAGACTCGTCGGTAAGCGTATTTTTTATTCTTGCGATCTGCAGCATCAACAGATGATAAGTATCTTCGATAATTAATAGAACATCGAAGGTAAGCTGAGCTAAGTGGATTCTAATTATCGATGCTATTTCATAAAATCATTGATACCCATAAGTGTGTTACGTTATATATATATATATATATATATATATATATATATATATATCTTTGTGGATAAGTAAATGTCGGGTCCAATTTAAGACTCTAAGGGTACATATGGGGACGGACCCGACAATTTCATTGATGCAACGGTCGTTGCAGGGTCCGGTCCCCATATTGACATCTGTGTTTAACGTATATATATATATATATATAATATACATATGTGCACATAGCTAACGGGTAATATTGCAATAATAAAGCGAAGAATAACGCGCGTGTGAATAATTTTTTCGCCGTGTTAGGTCGAAAATTTAAGTCAGAAACACTCGAAATGCCAGGTGAATGAATGTTAATGGTAATCGTAATATCGTGGCAAAGGTGAGGCCCCGGTGAAAGCAAATCATAAGATCTGCTCTCGTGTAGGCCCGGATTGCATCACCAGCCGAGGGACCGATGAGTGTTGCGGGAACCATATAGCTACAGGGTGAGGGGCGGAGGGGGAGGGGAAGGTGGATCCGAGATTGTCAGGCACGTTAATTGTCAATGCGATCGACCAACCGTAATTATTATCCATGACGAACAACTGCGCCAAGTCCAACGACTTGATCGCTTCTGCGCAGCTATAGCTGCTCGAAAAAAGAAAGAGGATTTTTTTTGAGAAATTTCGTGACAGAAACAAAAGCACGTGTTTATCAAAGAATTTTGAAAATATTCGAACGATCAGTGTTTTATGGATGTTGAATAGTATTTTTATGTAAAAAATATACATTCTCAAAGCCGAATTGTCTTCAATGAAAAAATTTCAATAAAATTTCCATTAGCTCGCGAGTGTGGCTCGTGAGATTGATCGTTCGGTTTTGGAAATTTTTTTTTATTAGTAACTGTATTGCGGCTCTATTAATTATTCCATTCGGAAAATAGCATTCATAAAAAAATAGAAATAAAAATAATGAATGAAAACGATTTTTCTTTTTCAAAATTTACAACTGCCCATATTATCACATTGCCGTTAAAATGAATTCGAAGAAATGAAAAAAAAAGGGTGCAAAGTAGAACCTTGCACATTGCTTCCTCATAGTTTTGTACCGTTTTTAAATTATTGAGATGTAAAGTAGAACCTTGCTTATGGCTTCCTTATCTTCTTACACATCTGCCAAAGCTTCCTCTATAAGGAACCATGTGTCGATCAATTTTGGCTTCCTCATAGAGGAAGCTTTCCTTGTTCACTTTCGTGACGTTGAGGGCTCCTTGTGAGTGTGATGTGAGTCGAAATCAATATACATGGGGCAATTTATATGAAATTTGAAAAATTATAATTCGCATAAAATCTGAACTCCTCGTTAGATTTTATCCAAATTCAATAGGAAATCTCTTTGGATGATAGTGCAACTTCGTACTAAATTTCAGCCGGATATCTAGAAAATTATGGAAGCTAGAGCACTTACATTGAATTTTGGAAAAATTTCAAAACGCCATAAAATCTGAACGTCTTGTTGGATTTTGTCCAAATTCAATACGAAACCTTTTTCAATGGCAGTGCAACTTCGTACTAAATTCCAGCCAGATATCTCAAAAATTATGGAAGCTGGAGCAGTTACATTGATTTTTGGAAAAATTTCAAAATGCCATAAAATATGAATGGCTTGATGGATTTCGCCCAAATTTAATCGGGTTTCTCTTGGGATAATTGCGCAACTTCGTACCAAATTTAAGTCCGATATCTCAAAAATTGCTCCAGTTAGAGTGTAAAGATCGTTTTTTTCACATTAAAAAATGCTTTAAGAGTAAAGCAAAGCGTGGATTTTTTCCAAATTCGGTATCGAGCATCTCCCTGTACTCGTACAACATTATACTGAATTTAAGCTCGATATCTCTTAATATGAGGGAGCTAGAGACCAAAAATAATTTTTTGAATTTTGAAAAAATGCTGTGAAAACGAAATAACTTGATAGATTTTTCCAAAAATTAAATTGTGCTATGCGCCGTGAACCCTTCACATGTGTGACAAGTTTCAGCTTGATATCTCGAGCCGTTCTCAAGTTGTGAGCGGTTAACCATTACTACACACATACACACACACACACACACACACACACACATACATCCGGACATTTTTTCTAAATGTGTTTTTTGGGTGTTTTGAGACATACTGAACACGTTTTCATGAACATCTCGAAAAAAAAAATTTCACGAAAACAAAGCTTCCTCTATGAGGAAGCAAAACGAAAAAAAACTACTCCATCACACTCATCAGTCGATGACGTTCGACATTGAATTTTTTTTTTTGTCAACAAAAAGAAACATAAAAAATCATTTTCGAATTACGAATAAAATTTATTTCAATAAGAATGTCAATTTATTTTTTATTTTTTTTATTTCCGACAATAAAAAAAAAAAGGTTCTGAAGGTCGAAAACAAATGTGAATGAGAGGGTCGGGTGTAAATTTGAATGTTTGCTCGTGTCATTAGTCACTTTGACAAATGAGATTGTGATTTCTCGCGGCGATTGGACGTATTCGCGGTTGGCGGGGCCCCAACGATCGGATTATGACGAGCGTTGCGATCGTTGGAAGACGCGTGACCGAGATGGATTCGTCGAGATTACGATCGTTCAAAATCACATGTACAATGGGCCGGCAGGTATTTGGCATTTGTTAGGCGCGGCCCACGGACGCTTCCCCGAGCCATCCGGCACGCTTGTTCCACAGTGCATACCAGTCATCGTTATTGCAACGCACATCACGCTCGAAGATTCATCGCGAATTGCTAGTTCTCACGAACTTTCGCGTTCGGAATTACGAATTCTCATGAAAGATTCGCACAATTTAGATTTGATCGTTGGAATTTTGGATTTATTCGTTTGGTCATTTTTTCGATCGAGTAACAATTGATGATTCGGTCTATGTCAATTTTTTTTTAAATCGATAATTCATATTTGATGGAAAAATTCGAAAATCGATTTATCTTGTGTTTCGATCATCAATATTAATAGGAAAAATCTAATTATTTGGATATTTTGAAAATCATTTATTTTTTCAATAGGCTGAGACGATTTCACGTGAAAAACAGATTTTCAATATATTTTTTTATCAGCGTAATTAACATCCATGTAAAAAAGGGTGCAAAGTAGAACCTTGCACATTGCTTCCTCATAGTTTTGTACCGTTTTTAAATTATTGAGATGTAAAGTAGAACCTTGTGTCGATCAATTTTGGCTTCCTCATAGAGGAAGCTTTGGCAAATGTGTAAGAAGATAATTCATGTGAAATTTGAAAAATTATAATTCGCATAAAATCTGAACTACTTGTTAGATTTTATCCAAATTCAATAGGAAATCCCTTTGGATGATAGTGCAACTTCGTACTAAATTTCAGCCGGATATCTAGAAAATGATGGAAGCTAGAGCACTTACATTGAATTTTGGAAAAATTTCAAAACGCCATAAAATATGAATGGCTTCGTGGATTTCGCCCAAATTCAATCGGGTTTCTCTTTGGATCATTGCGCAACTTCGTACCAAATTTAAGTCCGATATCTCAAAAATTGCTCCAGTTAGAGTGTAAAGATCGTTTTTTTCACATTAAAAAACGCTTTAAAAGTAAAGCAATGCGTGGATTTTTTCCAAATTCGGTATCGAGCATCTCCCTGTACTCGTACAACATTATACTGAATTTGAGCTCGATATCTCTAAAACTGTGGGAGCTAGAGACCAAAAATAATTTTTTGAATTTCGAAAAAATGATGTGAAAACAAAATAACTTGATAGATTTTTCCAAAAATTAAATTGTGCTATGCGCCGTGAACCCTTCACATGTGTGACAAATTTCAGCTTGATATCTCGAACCGTTCTCAAGTTGTGAGCGGTCAACCATTACTACACACACACACACACACACACACACACACACACACACACACACACACACACACACATACATACATCCGGACATTTTTTCTAAATGTGTTTTTTAGGTGTTTTGAGACATACTGAACACTTTTTCATGAACATCTCGAAAAAAAAAAATTTCACGAAAACAAAGCTTCCTCTACGAGGAAGCAAAATTGGAAAATTAAATTTTTACATTGAATTTTTGTTCTTCAATTAATTCTAAGAATACTTATGTTGAACTCGACTCGAAAAAATACAGGTTTTCTGTTAAATTTTCTCAGCTTTTCGATAAAAATATTTTTAAAAAATGTCATTCACCGGAAACGCCCGAAAAATAGGTTTTTCTAATTAAATCTCGATTTCAAGAGTTTTTCAATGATCCAAATTCGAAATCAATATTTTTTTCGAAAAGTTGAGACGATTTCACACGAAAATATTGTGTGAGCATATATTTCATTTAGCGATAAAATACCAGTAAACTTGAGTCGAAAAAAAAATAAAATGGTCGCCAAAATAAAGGACGAAAAAATCTGAAAAAAAAATCAGGTACATATATCTTATCAAGGACAACATCCCAAAAACACCTAAAATTGTACAAGCTTCCCAATACAGCTCATCCAAAACGACGTCCATATTTGGGAGAAAGTCTCATATATATAAAATTCTATATAAATTCTCTCTTTGCTAAAAAAAAAAATTGAAAACGCTGTAAAATAACTCTTTCCACTTCAAGTGGTCGTGAATTTCGATTGACCAAGAAGCAATAAAAATTCATTTCGTCGTCCTCATCTCTCCCCAAATCTCCTCAAGCGAAACAATCGACGAGATTGCACCTAAACACACAATCCGAACCTTTGACAATTAATAGCCAATTGTATTCCCGAAGAGATTACGAGGATCGAAGAACAAAAAAAAAAAAGAAAACAACAAAAAGTCGTTTCATGCGTTAAATTTCCCCGGTCCGACGAGGGAGGATCCCAACTTCCAGTTCCATGCATAGACTGCACAAAACTGCACGTATGGTTGCACTTTCCCATCCTGCCCAACGTTGTACGATTGCGAGACGATTGTCTGTGTGAAATTTTGCGTGAGGAAAGGTCTCTCGTGTATCATTCTCACGTTCGATGGTACCCTCCCCCCTCCTTAATCCTCAATAGTGGGCGGTTCGCGAAATAATAATATTTATTTTGCATACAATCGAAGCATGGACGTTTTTCGGTGGTGGTAGTCGGTTTCCGATGCGTTTATTGCGGGTTACGCATCATAGATATCGGTCAAGGCGTGCGCAGCCACGCTGGACCCCCCCCCCCCCTTTAATCTACGATCCTTGCTGAACGGACACGAACGTGAGGGTGGGGCTCGAAAATTCAGAACGAGCAAAGTTCAGAAGGGTCGAAATTCCGAACGCGCAATGTTTCGAACGACAATGTTCACGAACGGTCGCAGCGTTGAATGACATTGCAGCGAATCGTCAAAATTCCGAATGACATTGCAGCGAACGTTAAAATATTCCGAACGCCTAACAGGTCGCCGCGGTTTTCAACATTTCCCGACTTTCGAGCTTTCCCCACGCGTTGATTATCAAAGTTAGATATACACCGTCGGGGACTTTTTTATAGGAAATTCAATTCTCTACAACATTGTTTATGTGAACTTTTGGTCTATGTAGCGTTGTTTGTCCGGCGTTTGGACGGGAAGGTAAAAATTCATTGATTTTCTTGTTGTTTTTTTTTTGTGAGAAGTGGCACAGACCTTAATCTGGGAAGCTCGGTGGGAACTCTCGTTCGTTGCGGTTGTTGGATCAACGGATCGCAACCATGACCGTCGTTATAACGTTGCATATAACGAGCCGTGAAGTCGGTAAGGAATGCATTCCATTCCACCGACCGTCAAAGTCTCGGATCTTGAATTCATTCGTTGTGTAAAGTAGATTGGACTAACGCACACGGGGAGATTACATAAATTGGAAAGCAAGGTGCATTGACATCAAGGTAACAATCCATCAGTGACCATGACCTACGGAATTTTTATTACAATCCTGCAATCCAAGGGACGATGATCTATAAATATAATTATCGATTTATCATTCACACAATGATTTCATAACTGTGGAATATAAATAATAATAATGATAATAATGATTATAATGATAATAATAATGAGAAATAAATAGCAGGGGGTTAATTAAATCGACGAATGCAACGAAATAATGATGAACGGTGATAAAAGAAAAATTTCAAAGGTGCAAAGATCGTGAGACGATCGTAAGTATGCGACGGAAGATCGGTAACGCCGCGCGTGGCTAGTCATTAAGGAGGGGAGTAAGGCTTATTCGATAAAAAAAAATAAAACATATTCTCGATAATTTTTTTTTGACGACACAGTTGATATATATTTATTTCTATAATTGATGCATGATGAAGTAACATTTGAAGAATATTCTATAAAATTTGTATCAATTTTTATGAAAAAATAAGCCATTGACATCTGAGAAGAGGAACAAAAGGCTCGGTGCGAATTCCAGAGTGAACTCGTAAGCGAGATTTACCTGGTCGTAATAATGTGTAATAATGTGAGTGATTGAGTGAGCAGTCTCGTGTGTATTGTGTCGGTAACTGGAAAACACTTGGCGATCGTGCCACATTGTGTGTGAAACTATGATAAGATTGAAGTGGCATTTTA
Source organism: Diplazon laetatorius (assembly GCA_963662125.1). Lineage (NCBI taxonomy): Eukaryota > Metazoa > Arthropoda > Insecta > Hymenoptera > Ichneumonidae > Diplazon > Diplazon laetatorius. Next base: position 3,522,523 of record OY759161.1, read on the forward strand.
TATGACGATGATGGAACTTTCAACGATCTCGATCCATCAACCACGCATATGCGTTTTGTTATAATGTCGAATTGTCGTTGATAGTTTAATAAATAAATTAAATAAATTAAATAAATTAAATAAATTAAATAAATTAAATAAATTAAATAAATTAAATAAATTAAATAAATTTTAAAAAAATAAAAGTTCTATCGACAATAAAAAATGACCAACAAATTTCGTTCACTCACTTGCACAACGTTATTTCATGCCTTTTTTTTCAACACACCCAAATAATTATATTGTTTTATTGAAATTCGATTTAAAAAAAAATTGTATGCAAATCTTTGAGACGTTATTCGACGGTGCTAAATGTAATCTTCACATTACAACGTCATATTTATCGTCCGAAGGTTTGCAGAATTGTTTTTTTTTTTTTTTTTTTTTTTTTTTTTTAACGTTACAAGTTTCTTCGGGATTGCCATAACCGAAGAGATGTTGAGATGTGTTTTGTGGTACACGTGGGACACGGTTACGATCCACGAGGTTGAACCGATCGATCGACCATGGAGGCTCAGCACGCGAACGCATTTCTCGGTGCTCGTGCATATACGGTGTACGTCTCGAGATGCTGCAGGCATCATCGTACACCGACAAGCAGAGCCACGTTGTGTTTTATCCAGAGTTTTCGAGCCGCAATACACGACGCCGAGGGATCTCTCGTGATGGGCGTTCGAGATGATTTAAAACCCCAGAATTATCGACCGTTGGTTGTACCTTGAGAATACTCGCTAATTCATCATCCCCGGTTACCACGATAATTCACAATCTTGGAAAATGTTTTAAAAAAACTAAACACTCGTATTTTCGATAATAATAATTTTTAAGAAAATATAAAACACAAAGGACCATTATGCTTAATTTTTTTTTTTTTGATAATAAAAATAAATTTGACGACACTATTGTAATAATAAAAATAAATAGAAATAGATTTATAAAATAAAAATCGTAATTATTATGAGGTTAAAAGTGATAAGATTAATGTAGCTAAATTAAATATTTGAAAAAAAATAATAATTTATCAAATTTAAGATTCAATAATTAAATTAAATTAAATAAACATTAGTCTTGTAGAAAAAGAATCGTTAAATGGTAGTTTGGTCCAATTAGCAAGATCATCGAAGAAGTGGATGAAAAAAAATATATATATAAAAAGTTTCGAAGAATCAATTTGAAAATTACGTATTTTTTTTGTTTTAATCAGCCAGTACGATCGAAAAACGTGAACGTGGAAAAGAACAAACGAAAAAAAAGTAAATTCAAGTTTGGGAGAGGATGTGGTGAGCGTTACGTCGATTGCCCGAGCGTTATTTAAACCCTGACGCAGAGGAGTCACTTGATCCGAGGCTGACCTTTCCGCACGGTTTTATTAGCCTCACCGGGCGAACCTCGAGCCTCGTCCCGACGTCTCGGGCATTCCCTCTGACGAGAGGCCAGCCGCAGGAGCAGGATGCCCCGTCATCCGCGAGTCCATCCGTGAGCGGAGACTCCAACTCTCTCTCTCTCTGTCTCTCTCTCTCTCTCTCTCTCTCTCTCTCTCTTTCTTCTTGCTCTCTCGAGAAAGAAAGAAAGAGAGAGAGAGAGAGAGAGAGAGAGAGAAAGAGAAAAAGAGAGAGAGAGAGGAATCCGAGTAACCAGTCTGGAAGCTCTTCATCGGCTTGGCCGTCGATGATCCTTCTTCGTCCTCGACGATCCCGACCGTCCCGTCAGGACGATTCGGCCCAACCGACCTCAGCCTCCCACGATCTCTCACACCAATCTTTCTACAAACCCACGGAACCTAGGACTTTCGTTATAATTTTCTTATAAAGTTCAAGAAAAGCGTTGTATTCCCTCATTTTTTGAAAATGTTCGGATCAGTAGTTTCGGAAATAAGGGGGGAAGAGAAAATGCTCCATTTTCGCATATTTTTCAGCATATCTTCTTGAATACGCTTATCAAAATTATAAAAAAAATATTTTCGTATTTCACACAACAAGCCCTTTCAAATGATACCCCACATGATACATCAAATGATGTTTTTTTTTCATTTGGCCTCTCTTCGAGTCTCGTATGAATATTTCGAGGTCTTAACCAGTGCAAAACATTTGGGTCAATGAGATGCATTTACCATGCCAAATTGCACATTTTTACGTTGCATAGTTGACGTAACGCAACTCGATGAACTGTAAAACGTGTAAAACAAATTCTACAAACCTAATTATTATAACGAATGAGAATAATAATGGAGGTTGAAATAAAACGATGTGATAATTATGGGATCAGGTGGGAAATATGTTGAGAATGGTATTCCAATGTAGTGATACCACAGTTATTACAAAATGTCAGCTTGGTTGGATCTCAGATCTGTGTGATCACTCCCTCTAACCCTCCCCCCCCCCCCCCCCCCCGCCCCTCGCCACTCGCCCCATTGGAAATGATGTAATGGGCGGAGAGTTTCCAGCACGTGGAATGGTTTATGATGGCACTGACCCGCGTCTGTAAGTACTTTCATGTATAATACACTACAGTGGTCCCTCTCTTATTTTACCAAATTTTAATGTGACGACTATATCTTTATGTGACAAAACGAAATGAAGCGAGCAAATTTAAAATCGCTTTTATCCTTATGAAATGCCTATACTCAGCTATCATTTCAAATTTTTTCATAGCCACATGAAGCATCTGAACGCTGTAAGATTTATCACAAAATTTTTCACTCGTCGTAGCTTTTGGACCATACGACTCAACGGATTTTCAATTCCGACGTCTCATTTTCTTCGTCACAGACCTCATTCTCAGATGAGTGTGGGAATTTTTTTTTCTACCCTCTCTGGACATTGTGGCAACCTATAACGTTAATGAAAAACAAGTTTTCTGTAATTTTTTCGGATAAACAGTTGAAAAATAGGTTACCATAAATTCATTTAACCTCGCATCCCAAATTCCCACACTCATTCAAGAATGTTAGTCTGTTACGAAGAAAATGAGACGTCGGAATTGAAAATCCGTTGAGACGTATGATCCAAAATTTGCGACGAGTGAAAAATTTTGTGATAAATCTCACACCGTTCGGATGCTTTATATGGCTATGAAAAAATTTGTAACGATACCTGAGTACAGTTATTTCATAAGGGTAAAATCGATTTCAAATTTAGCTCGATCATGTCACGAAAAAAAAAATAATTTCAATTTTTGAAGTGACTCGCAACCCAATGAACTCTATCAAACCACTTAGTTTTGAAAAGATTGCATCTGCAAGAGGAGCGAATGATGATTTTGTAAATTCGTCGATGGCGCAACATAAAATTTCGTCGCAATCATCGTCATCGTGATAAATTTGTTTCACCGCCGCGACGGCAATCTCGATCAACGGATTAAGTTTCTCTCCGGCCCTTCGACGGTTGACATTAGTTTCAAAAAACCATCTCATCCAGACGCCGAGGCAAAAAAAAAAAAAGAGAAAATAACGACGAAATGATGTTCGAGAAACTTTTGCCGTAGGTACAGATCATGAATAAAGATTTCAAAATCGAGTCTGGCAATCGAATTATTCATTCATGGTTGCACGGTTTTCGGTTCCCAGTGACATTTTCGACTCTTTTCCACTTCGTAATAGCGTTCGACTTCGTAATAGAAAATAAAAAGTTGTTTTTTTTTTTTTGCTTTTTTTCCCTTAAGTTTTTATTATCTCGTGAAGATTTTATGACCATAAAATTGAAGGTGTTCGGATGAGCCAACACGAAGTTCCCCAAGATGACTCCATCGATCGATAAAAACCTTAAATCGATCAAAAAATCGGTTGTGAATGATTTTTTGAATTTTTTGTATATTTTATCAGTACCTACGGAATATATAATTCAGTTCGATGTCGAAATGATCGAAATGATGAACGAATGGAAAAGGGAAAGCACAACGTTGCACGATTTTTTTTTTATAAATCGAGCAAAACGTTTTTTATTATTTTTAAAAAATTATTTTTATTATTTTTTTTTTAATTTATCGTTTTGGGTCGGAAACACGAGTTAACCCGAGTTTCGACCGTTTCGACTG